>JADDOH010012964.1:0-86786 GCA_016648135.1 Agrypnia vestita
GGTCGTCGACGTATTTACCGTCGACGAAACGAGACCGTCCACGTCCATCCATCGACGAGACGATCAACTAGTTGAATTCGTCAACTAGTTGATGCGTCAACTTCGTTACGCGGACGTCCCGGACGTTCTATCTAAACGTCGGGACGATGGTCAACTGTCTACGGTTCAACGCGACGCTTCTCGACGGCTCAGCCGTTGGCTATTTTTATGACGTTAATTTTTAAAATTTAAAGAAGTTCGAAGGAATATAGTTTCGGGGAAAGTAGAACAGCTACTTGTGCTTATTTGTAAAAAGAAATATTTTATTATTTATTTGTTTACGCACATTATAGGCTTTTACATATTGTTTTATGTACTTCTTTCTATTTATAACAAAGAAAGAAGTAGGTATACACAGCAATATCAGGTGTTAGCAGTAAAATATAAATACAAACTACATATATAAGCAGTGAAAGTATTGGGTATAAAGCATTAAAATGTGAGTAAATAAAATTTAAGGAAACAATGATTTTGCGTAATAAAGGCGCCAGTTATGAGGTGCGGTAAAAAATACTTTACATTTATTTATTATCTATAAATTTATAAATAAATACATAATTTAAAAATACTTTACATTTGAGATGTTATCTAGAAATTTATTGAAGAATAAATCTTTCAAAGTCAAGCTTTCACTTTGTGGTGACATTATTAATAAATAAATATATCTGTATTATTTGTCAACTTTAGTTTAAGGCTCAATCTGAGAAAAGGAACATTGTTCCCGAAATATGTAAAAAACCAATAAAAAGTGGTGTAAACAAAATTATAATAGATTTTTTTTTTATCTATAAAGTTGAAAATAGGGAATTTTTAATAAAAATTAATTAAACCTAAATTCAAGATTATATTACATATATAATAATTAATGTTGGACTCCTGAATAAGGACCATAGTTAGGTATAGAAAATTGTATTCCCTACAAGTTATATCATTTATATGCTAAAGTTGAAAAGTAAGGAAATAACACAATAATTAAATTTTAGCATCCCTTTTCAGGTAGATATAAGAAGTCGAGATCGATCGAATAAAATATTGATTTTAGAAAAATATCTAGCCGGCCTGTTAATTAATAATAGTTCAATAAAAAATAAAATAATTAAACAGAATTGTTTTATTTTATACAGCGTAAAATTGGGAATTCACCGAATCGTCGCACGTGACATCACAAAAAATCAAGTAAAAAAAGAATAGATACTGGGCCCGATTCTGAAGATAGCAATGTCTGGATCTTTATGCTATATCTGGATCTTGACAGCTATTTATATAACATTGTGACGCCGTCAAATGGGACGTTTTAAGTTTGACAGATTTGGAATTAATGAATTCAACCAATGAGAATGCTCTAAAACGTAAACAAACGTTAAGTTATTCGCAACAGATGGAAGGGATGTTCACATTCCGATGAATCGACATTTTTTTTAATTTTTATTTATTAAGTTCTCTTAAAACTTATAGTACCTACTTTAATCGGTCAGACGGGTGGACTTCTTTCCATTTAAGAAAGACAATCGAATTAGTATGTGTAAGCCGTGCGTATGATGCGAATTGCTTCATTGTGTTGGTGTTTATACCCGTAAACGCCAACGCAATGAAACAACGTGCGTCGTACGCATGGCTTACACATACTAATTCGATTTTTTTTCTTAAATGGAAAGAGGTCTAGTCAACACAAATGTGTTCCAAAATTATAATAATTTCAAAATTACATCGAAATTTAATTTTAACGTTGTGTATTTTGGGATTAGGTTTATAAAAAAAATTTTCATGCATCGCATGCTCAAAATACAAGTTAATTCCTTAAAATTATTAATTTTCGTCAGTGTGCTGAGTTTAAATGTAGTTATATGTCACTTAAATATATATTTTTCTTGATTTTTCTAACATCTCTTTTAATTTAAGTGATTTCTTAATATTTTATTAAAATCAAAAATCATGGTACAATATGAGATCCAGTATAATTTTTGTACAAAATGATTGCACAAGATTTTGTACAAAAGCACTTGTGTATAATTAAATATTAATCAAAATCAAATTCGTTTTAAATGTGATTTTGGTATTTTAGTGTAAGTTTCGGTACGTTACCTTCGCCACGCGAATATATAATATATGCATGTTTATCCTTGAAATACGAACGTTTTATTACAGTATACCCAGAACAGTAGTTTATCTCCGGCCTGTCGGCGAGTTAATAGCCTACTCTTGCATTGACGCTGGGGTTGTCACTTTATTTTTACTCCCTTTCTTTTAAGTCGTAGCGTCTGAGATTCCGACGCATAAGGTAGACACGAAACCCGAAAATTTCTCTAATTAGTATACCTAGTTTCTACACTTAAATTGCAAGAACGCTGATTAACATCAACGTAGACTTTTAAAAACTTACAGTCTTTGTGATAATCAATACACCTTTATAGTAAAGCACCACAAACATTAAAAAAAGGCATTTTTTCAGGAAGCGCATTTTTTTTCTAAAGCGGCGGCTGTGAGCGCGAATGGTACCGGAGGCACGGCCGTTACTGCCGCCGCCTTGTGCCCCCATATTCTATGTCAATGTTTGCGGCACAGTGCGTGCATACACGGCGCCGAGCACGCACGCATACATTTTAATGGGTAGCGGCCGTTTGTATGAAGACGTATTACTGTTCTTAGTATACTGTGGTTTTATGCTATCTATAGTACGTATTATGTAGCATAAAACTTCGTATTTCAAGTATAAATATACAAAGCGGTATATTGGGACACGAGTCCAATTTTTACTTATTATTATAATCTAAAATCTTTTTTATGTCCCAAATGCAGAAAAGTTCCTAACGCAAAAAAATTGCGGAACGCGAAATTAGCAAAACCGATTTATTGGTGACATCCCTTAACTTTGTACCCATAGGTAGGTACATAAATATGTCAAATGTCAAAGATAGGCGCAAATGATATTTAAAATTACGACAAAGGTTTGTAATTGAAATTGTCAGTAGGTAAAAACGCGTTTTCTTCATATTGACGGAAGCGTTATTACAATATTTTGACCTAATGATATCAATTTCAGGAATTTTAAGTCTCAATATTTATAATTCTGCTACTTCCAAGGAGCGTGATCAGTTTTGTTTCACCTTCTCTTTTGATGAAGCAAGATTAGATTAATCGAAATGGACAAATCAGGTCTTCACCTTAATAGATTGTGCGATCACACGCATGGAAAGAAAATCCCTCGTTTTTTTGTTCTACATTTTTAATTTTTTTAGACGCGTTTCGTCTTGTAAGGGCATTACCAATCAATCAATATCTTATGAGATTGACAATGCCCTCATAAGGCGAAACGCGTCTCAAAAATTAAAAATGTAGAACTAAAAGGACAAGTGTTTTTCTTTCTATATCATCTCACGATAGCCAAAACATGACTGACAAAAACAAAATTTTACAGAAGATTTTTTCTTCTCATTTTTTAAGGAATATACTTTACGAACAAAATTTTATATAGAGTATTTATTTTATTAATGTCTTTCGCTTATCATTATAAAAAACGATTAATTATTACTGCTTTTCTGTAGTTTTTTGTATTTCTGAACGATTCTAAGAAGCAATTTACAAAAACTAATGAAAGGTAATACTTGCAATGAAGAGGATAGCTATAGGGTTAGATGTAAATGAGATAGAGCACATTATTGATATTAATTCATGGTAACGATTAAGTTTTTATAAGAAAACTATTGAAAATAAATGCTACATAATTTTGTATTTCTGCACGATTCTAAGAAACAATTTTGTTCAAACACTAATGAAAGGTAATATACATGCAATGAAGAGGATAGCTATACAATTTGTTGCAAATGAAATAGAGACAAAATTATTAATATTAATTCTTGGAAACAATTAAGTTTGACACTAATGATATTCTAAAAATGCGGGAATTCCCACATTACAATCCCTCCCAAAGAATAAATAAAAAAATTAATTATAATGATAAGAATATTTGACATAATAATATTCAATAAATTATCTATTGTCAAGTATGTTCTCTTTACAATAAAACGCTGTAAGATAAATAAATGCAGAGGTATACTTTATTTGATCTACGCACAAATGAATTTTAAAGTTTTTGGTAACACACCAAATGCACAGTGCTATACTTGTGCATCATCCTCATTTGATTTGCTAAAACATCAGCTGCTTTAGGATCATGGGACAGTGTCAAGTATTCATGACGAAATCTTCTGGGAATTATGCCATTTTCACATAGTCAGGTCACAGGTCATTATATTTTGCTTTTGATATTTTAAATCATTATTTGTACAGTTGTACCAGTAAAGAATTGATTACTGAAGATCTTCGGTGGGATCTAATAATATTTTCTGTGTCAATAATATCTATCTATCAAAACAGACATATTTTTTAGTTTTAGTTCAATATTAGGACAGTTTTGTTTAAATGACGCACTTCTAAGCTCGATAAATTTTATTTTATGCTTTGCTATTTTATTAATTAATGTATAAAATAAATACATTTCCAAAAAGAACCGTAAAGAAAACTGACAAAAATGCTGAATGTATTGAATATATTTAGAATAATTATTCTTAAACAAGGCGGAGTTATTAAATGTACAAAGTCAAAATAATATATAATAAACTAAAACAACAATAAACAAGCAAAATTTATAAATATAAAAATGGTAAACAAAGCATTATTTTTTTATTATCACTGTACAACATTATTCCAGACTTGTCGACCCCATCTTGGTAAGCTTTTTATATGTGCATTAAACGGAAGATTTTTTACTAAAACTGAAAACTGCAACATCACCTGAAATCAAAATAATTAAAATATTATAACATTATATATAAAGTATTCAGTTTTCCATTAAATGAATAAAATAAATCAAAAGTTACCATTAGTTGTGCTGCCATTGCAACATTTCACATATGCATATATTGTGTAGAACTACACATGAGTATACAATTTGTCCAGCAACGGTCCGACTGTAATGCAGAATTGAATGCTTCAGAATGCACCGAAATGTTCACTTAAAAAGTTCAATACATCACTTCACAACATTTCTGATTTTGTTGTGTGCTTTTGTATACCTAGATTCGGTGTATTCTTTCCTGGATTTTATGAAAGCATAAGAAGCCAGGACTCTGATGGATACCCACAATCACCTGAAAGTTCAACAATATTTTATGTTATAAATTGCATAAGGCTATTGGAAAACTATGAAAAATCAAACATTTATAAGCATTAATAAAATAATGTAGGTATGCTTAACCAAATAATTTTCAATGTGGCAATTGATCCGCATATATTATAATGAATATGTTAGTAAGATATGAGAAACACAAATTTGCTACGCACTTTTATGAACGGAGATTATTTTGACACTTCTTAATTACGCATTGCAGTACTTTCAGAGAGTATTTCTCAACTCACGAACACGTGTAACTCGAACTCGAATAACAATTCGAAGCAAGTTTTGCAACTCATCCAAATGTTTGTTTTACTATTAACGCAATGGAGTGGGATTTTTTACTCAATGTTACATAGATTTTTAGATACTCCACTATATGAAAATCTAACCTCATTTTTTTCAAAATTCGTCCAGAGCGGATTTTGTAATTATACGGCTCAAATACACTCTATTAAAAGATGATATAAGAAAGACTGTTTCTTACAAACGTATTAATTTCTTTATACACAGCGTCCAGACGAAATATCATGGCTAAACTTGTCCGCGTTACGGCGTATTCAAATCTTCCCATCTTGACATTTGACAGATAACAATTTACATCTTTCTCCCTCCCTCTATATCTATCTCATGTAGAAACTTACAGAAACAAACACCGACGTAAAGCTATGTCTCGTTTATTTTTAATTTTAATTATCGTCTATTAAGTGTTGGGATAAAGATCTTAAAGATCTAGACATTGCTATTTTCAGAATACGGGATGTAAGTCTATCTCGCCCTACGCATGTATTCAAATTTCAAATCTCTAGTCATAGTTCGTGTACACAAATCTGCACTCTATGGTAGTGTACTTTAGAGTTGAAATGAAATTACCCGTCGAGCCGTCTATGACGTCTATGGCATGTACAAGTCGACAGCGAGAGATAAAAGAGAAATAAACGGAGACGTTTTGTCTTGCTCTCGCTCGTTGCTTTGCATTGCGTTAATCTCGAATCGTCCACCGACCGCGGCGTCCGCTGTCCACCGTCTACGAATTCAACTAGTCCATGCGATAAACGTAAACGGTCGACGCGTCGATGCAACGTCAACGGTTGATTTCAACTAGTCCGTCCATTCAACGCCCATCCCTAGTATTTACCGTCGACGAAACGAGACCGTCCACGTCCATCCATCGACGAGACGATCAACTAGTTGAATTTGTCAACTAGTTGACGCGTCAACTTCGTTACGCGGACGTCGCGGACGTTTATCTAAACATCGGGACGATAGTCAACTGTCTACGGTTTGACGCGACGCTGCTCGACGGCACAACCGTTGGTTATTTTTATTACGTTAATTTTTAAAATTTAAAGAAGTTCAAAGGAATATAGTTTCGGGGAAAGTAAAACCGCTACTTGTGCTTATATGTAAAAAAGAAATATTTTATTATTTATTTGTTTATAGGCTTTTACATATTGTTTTATATACTTCTTTCTATATATAATAAAGAAAGAAATAGGTATACACAACAATATCAGGTGTAAGCAGTAAAATATAAATATAAACTACATATATAAGCAGTGAAAGTATCGGGTATAAGCATTAAAATATGAGTATAAAAATTAAAAATATAAAGTACAAAGCAATGTGTGTATAAAAAAATATATGAGATACACATTATTACATGTGTACAGGGTTATTTGTAAAACAATAATAACCTAGCAGGACTATATTCCTGCCTTGATTATGAGTATTATTTTTTGTAAAACGTTGGACTATCACTACACTAACTCAAATCGATTACGAAAAATTCATTCATTTCAATACAAGTTAAATAAAATGATAAAAACCTTTACATTTATTTATTATCTATAAATTTATAAATAAATACATAATTTAAAAATACTTTACATTGAGATGTTATCTAGAAATTTATTGAAGAATACATCTTTCAAAGTCAGACTTTCACTTTGTGGTGACATTATTAATAAATAAATATATCTGTATTATTTGTCAACTTTAGTTTAAGGCTCAATTTGAGAAAAGGAGCATTGTTCCCGAAACACGTAAAAAAACAATAAAAATTGGTGTAAACAAAATTATAATAGATTTATTTTTTTATCTATAAAGTTGAAAATAGGGAATTTATAATAAAAATTAATTAAACCTAAATTCAAGATTATATTACATATACAATAATTAATGTTGGACTCCTGAATAAGGACCATAGTTAGGTGTAACGGACAGGATGAATGATAGCCCTGAAAAGAGCTTCCTCAAAGAAGATGACATTGCCGAGTTCCATGGTTCGCTGCGGACACCGATCAAGGTGGACCTGTGACGTCATCTTATTCACGGGCGACCGGGCAGGACGCCGGTGCGTCATCACCACCCTGAGGACCGTAAAGACGGGTCCTATGCCTTGATAAATTTGTGAACAAATTTATGTATGAAAATTTATGAAAATAAAATAGTTGTGACATGTTTTAAATTATTACAAATTATTGTAAGAACCTAAATATTGACATATATGAATGTACTTTGTCACATGTTTATTTTCAATAAACGAGAAAATCGCTGTTGCGATAGACCGGGGTGGTGAGTGTAGCCAACTGTATGGCATAAAGACAGATATAAGAAATATTATTGAATATTTCCGAGTGACGGCCAACTGTATGGCGGAAAGACAGATACAGGAAATATTATTTCCTACGGCTAACTGTATGGCCTGACAGACAGAATTACGAAATATTGTTTAATATTTCAACATATGTATCCGAGGACAGAGAGTTGGTATGCGAAGGAAAAACGGGCTGCAGACCGATTGTTTCCGATAAGTCGCGAAGCCATATCTTGTCAGATCTCGGAGAAATCTACATATAACTAACAGTGTTTTATAGGCCTAGCGACGGGGCTCATCACTAATAAGGTCCCGGGCGCGACAGCCACCGAAAAACGGTATTTGTACCAACAAATACGAGAATTTTCGACCCAAAATTGATCTTCTTATATTTACGAAAAACGAGGGTTTTTTCAATAAAATTGATATCAAACCATAATATTTTTGCTAAACAAAGCCATTTAGACTAAAATCTGAAAGAAAATCATGTAAATAAAAAAGTAAAAATTTTCACATTTTTTACGTAACCACTATCAGCAGTGGCCCAATGTCAATAAGGGTCATTTTTCAGTCAAAACTTTGAAACTGTCTTACAGACGCTACAACAGCCGGATCAACTTAAAATATTTTTTGTTGAATTCCTTGCATAAGAGTCTACCCATTTTACATGTTTTTACATACCTACCTTGTCAGGGGCGCACCTGAAAAATAAATGAAAATTAATTTTTTGCGACCCACTTTGAAATATTTATAAATGACTGAAATTTTATTGTACATAACTAAAACTGATATTAAAAGTTACACCCATGTGGGCTCTTTATAAACTGCATTAACAAACATGTATAAACCATAGTTAACAAATGTTATAAATTTAATTGTGAAATTTTCCTGAGCAAATACCGCTGCGATCGGTATATATTTTTTGATAAAAAATTAACTTCGGTCTTGCGGGTCCAGGCAATCACGTCATGCTATAAGCAAGACATAGCACCATGTAAATAAGCCGGGGGGTATTAAATTTGTGTATAAATTAAACTTCCGTCGGCGTACAGATTCATTCCGTTCTGTGCTTTATACGCCGTCTGGACCACTTCATCTGACTTTTACTCAACACCTCTGACCTCTGCTCTACCTACTGTTTTTGGATTTTGGAACTTCAACTGGACTACCTGCAACCGGATAATTCACTTTTGTGAATATTTAGAACAACCACTGTCAGCGGGTTTACGATTACCGCTGTACAGTCTTGGTCTGTTCTGCGAGTCAAGTACGGGAGACCTGCGCATCATATCTTCGCGTATTCTGTACGGAACAGTTAGGTATAGAAAATTTTATTCCCTACAAGTTTGTTTATCATTTATATGCTAAAGTTGAAAAGTAAGGAAATAACACAATAATTAAATTTTAGCATCCCTTTTTAGGTAAATATATAAGAAGTCGAGATCGATCGAATAAAATATTGATTTTAGCAAAATATCTAGCCGGCCTATTAATTAATAATAGTTCAATAAAAAATAAAATAATTAAACAGAATTGTTTTATTTTATACGGCGTAAAATTGGGAATTCACCGAATCGTCGCACGTGACATCACAAAAAATCAAGTAAAAAATAATAGATAATAGCTTATTAAGCCTATCTCGCGCTACGCATGTATTCAAATTTCAAATCTCTTGTCATAGTTCGTGTACACAGATCTGCACTCTATGGTAGTGTACTTTGAAATGAAATTACCCGTCGAGCCGTCTATGACGTCTATGGCATCTACAAGTCGACAGCGAGAGCTGAGAGAGAAATAAACGGAGACGTTTTGCTCGCTCGTTGCTTTGCATTGCGTTAATCTCGAATCGTCCACCGACCACGGCGTCCGCTGTCCACCGTCTACGAATTCAACTAGTCCATGCGATAAACGTAAACGGTCGACGCGTCGATGCAACGTCAACGGTTGATTTCAACTTGTCCGTCCATTCAACGCCCATCCCTAGCGGTCAGCGGTATTGTCACTTTTCTATGGTCATTCATATGGTTCTATGGTTGTGCTGCTCTGTTCTGTGTTGTGCTGTGGAAAATCCGTGTCCTTGTAGATTGTCGTTTCAGATCTTTCAGATTGTGTTATTAGCGTAAATGAGATATACATTGTCAGTTGAGTTCTAAGTTTCGAGTTAAGGTTTCATGGATGGAAATGTATTCTTATGTGACGTAGTTGCACTTTACTTTTTTTAAGGCTTACATTTCCAGTTGTCAACCTTTATTTTAGTGCAACGCCAAATACTATCTTTTCATTCTCTACTGCGTGTAATATTTTAATCGTCTCTCAATAGTTTTACTTTGAAATTATTTTTCAATTATAGTACTTAAATCTCGGAAGATTTAAAATATAAATGTCTAATAACGCTGAGTATATTCCTTTATCAAAAAGCCCTGTCACAAGTGGCAACTACAGAGATGGACGAAATAATAGACAGAATTTTAACAGGGGTTTTAATCAAAACCCTGGCCCGCGATTCAACGGAATCCGAAATAACTCCAGTCCTTACCACCGCGGCCACGGACAGAGAGTGAGTTGTTGACATATCATACTTCATGTTTTCGTTTGGTTTATAAAATTTCTCAATTTAGTATTACCTAATTATATTTGTTTAATATTTTTTTGTATTCTAATTTTTAATTCTAATATTTCTATATTCTAATATTTAGATATTACATTAAAAAAACTTCAATGTTTTCCTATGTTTTATGTTTTACTTGTACTTTGCTTTTAAAAGTGAACTGTAATCCATTGAACGCACTTATGTTTCCAATGATGTTGTTAAACTAACATTGTTAAAAAATGTATCTATTATCTGTATGTAGTAAAAAATGTAATAAGTTTTGAAATACAAACATTCCTTGGGTACCACTATTTGATTCACTCATATTATCCTATCAGCGGGTGCGTGCAGTGAGAACATTGAAGCTTGACTTATACGTAAGCATTATATTAATATATATTAAATATTTATCTGACAGAACATTATGATATATTAAAACATGTTAAAATATGAATATTAAAAAAATAATTGTGATAGGAATATTACGAAATATATGTTTTATTTTGATTTTTTCAAAATATATGGTTACATAAAAGTCGTGCTTCATTGTTGCCACTGTACGCCCCTGCCTATTAATACGATTTGTGCATGGGAAAAATTATTGTTATGTCAATTTAATCGGTGTAAGTAGTTTTGTTATTTAACAACTGCTATTTCATTTCTATTGTTCCCTTGAGTAAGATATATATTTTTTTTATTGAATGCCCTTTTCAATTAAATTCTGTTTCACTAATGTTTTTATTAAATTATTATTATTCCTGTGTCAATAAACTGAAACTCCCACTACTAAATTAAATAATTTAAATCTACTTTTGAAACTAGACATCCTAAAGTTAGTTAATCTTTGTAATCCATTGATCTACCAGTTGTTACTTGGTAGAGCTTCAGCTTTAATTGTTACTGATAGAAAGGAATTTGACTTTGCAGATTTTAACTTTATTTTTGTAGTCTAAGGGTTTGTTCAGACATGCGGGAATCGTGCGATTTGCAATTGAACGTTTTGAAACCGCAGATTTGTGTCATGTGTTCAGACAGCCGCGGTTAATAAACGATTTGTGTGTGCAAATAGCGTCAGTAAATGTTAGTTTGACAGCTCCGGTGCCGTTCTCCATCTTTGAATATCAGAGATAAATTCGCTCGTTACTTTGTGAACGACGGCCGTGTCCCATGGCAAGACACAAAAATATCATTCTTCAGTTCATTTTTGGTGAATAAATACTTAATTACCTAAAATACTCTTTTTTTCCAACGTGTCTTCACCATTTACAAATATCTCCACCAACTCCTGCTAAGCTTGGTTCTTGGCAATTTTATTTGAGTAATCCTCACGCTGAAGATCCTATATTGCAAGTCTTTTAATAAAAAGTTCAGTGTCAAAGCGATCCATAATGAGCTCGCGCGCGCTCCTGTTGTGACGTGAGAACCGTGCGGTACCCTCAACGCAATTGAACCCTGAGAAAAGACTCCATAGTAATAGAATCACGCGGGCGCATCGCGATTCTATTTTCTAGTGGTTGAATGGCGGGCTTAACCGTGCGGTTACGTCTGAACAATTACATAAATAAGACCCGCGTGGATCCCACGCAATCTGAAACCGCGTGGTTCCCGCTGTGTCTGAACAAGCCCTAAGTGTCTTGTCTCCTAGCTAACATCACATGGGTTACTTGCGTTTTTGAGAGAATGTAATATATATTGTATATATCAACATTGCATTTAATAAATTTATTTATATTTTTTCAGGGTTTCAACAGCGCTCCTCGATTTGAGAAAACTCATGATATCTCAATATACTACCATCCCTCTATGATGCAGGATCCTTGGGAAAATCTAGAATATTTACTAAAAAAACCAACAAACATTCATGAAACATCTTTGAAAAATGAATCTTCAAATTCTAGTTTCAATCATTCAAATGGCAGCATATCGTAACGTTGACTGTTCTCTGTGACATTTGTGTATAGTGCAGTGTGTGGAGTAATATTAAGAGTTTACAAATTTTATGAACAATTATAAGGTTTTAAAATATGTACAGATATTTTATTAGCTTGTAACAGAATTTAATAAATTAAGTTTTAAAAACCAAGAAGTGTTTGTATACTCACTAGCACCCCAGAGCGCCACAATTGATCTGCGTAGGGCACCCACACCTTTTAGAATCGCTGGGGAAAATTTTAATTTCCAGCAGAAAATTACATTAAACTATGAAGAAAAAAATTAATGAAGACGTTGGCAAAGATTGTTTTCGATTCTGATAAAGGGACGATTGAGATAATAAGGCGCCATGGAAAAATCCTGATGTACCAAGGGTGCCATGAACCAAAAATCTTTGGAAACCGCTGGTTCTAATTCATAACTAACTAACTAACCATCACGCCGTTTCCATTTCCCGCAGGGGTAGGCAGAGAGGATTGAACGCCACACTCTTCTATCCTGGCACACCACTTTTGCTTCGGCCACATTCATACTTCTCATACACGTTCTACGGTTGTTGCGGCTTTTAACAGGGTCATCCTCTATAATCTGTCCTTGAATAAAGCTTGTCCATCTGATTCAATTGTTTAAAAAATGAAAAATGCCTGTAATAATAATTATGTACTTAAATTTTATTTGAATTATTTATATATATAATATAAAAATAAACATATTTATATAAAAAATATTTTGCATTGTATTTAACTAATACATACACTCATTGAATATCAATGAACAATAACAAATTTTAAAAGTTAACATAATATAGCACACTTTTCATGTACTAATTTTTGTAATTTTTTTTTAATATATTTTAAACACATTTATGATAATTTACAACCATGCTTATAATTTACTTATTTCTAAAGTGTCTTTTTTATGCTTCAACCAGTAACTAGTAAATGTATCTGCATACAAAACGTTGAAATATTTTACACATACCTCTGAAAAGTATAATAGCTACTCTAACTGGAGTTTATAATCAAGGGTTGTACAAATTACTCTTTGAGGGCGGAAGGGTAAAAGTGCATACTGCGGGCTTTTGTGTGTTTTGTTTATGATGCATAAATATTTATGTATGAAATTTATTTATGTATGTATTTATGCTTTCAAATGTTTGAGATAAACAATTTCAATAGAAGCAGTGACAAATATGAAACATCTAGAAAATAGTTGAAGCGGAAATGTTCTCATTTGAGGCTGCCAATAGTTTTAAGATATATAGTCTAATCAAAGTATTCATATATACGAGTAAAAATAATTATAGACATAATGTTTTACTAATACATGTGTGTAGGTGATTGTACGCCAGTCGGGTTCCTTGTAATTACCCAAAAATGAACTGTCATTAAATGTTACGGCAGTCACTTTGTGATTATTTTAATTTTTATTGAAACAAATATTGTACTGTACACATGACTGAGTTTTTCTTTAAGCATGATTATAAGTTCCCCCTTTCACACCCCACCTCTACTTATGTAAGATAACCTATCATAAGGGGGTGCAACTTTCAAAACTATAGTTAAAAATAATGTATATGTTACAGTGAATCTGTATTTCTAGTGAATCTATACTTCCACCGACATTTTAGTGAAATTGTATTCAAGGTCTTTCTTATCGTATCCAAGCAGATTTTCACCAATAGAAATTAATACAAACTAGTGAAAAATATTTTATCTGATTAGGTATCATACTAGTGAAATCATATTGGTTTCCGAACTGTCATTAAAATTAAATTTGACAGATCATGACAGATGTCTATTTCCGAATTGAGATTGATCTCTTAGAATAAGAATTTAAGTTATTGCGTGAAAAAGGTTCTTACTGCATTATTAATTTCTTCTGTGCATAACAATATTATATACCGGATATTATTTACTCAACTTAACCTAAGCTTTGAGAAATGTGTGCAGTTGCAGACAAAATATAGTTTCACTGATACTGTGCAGTGACTATAAATTCGTTGATTGGCATGTTTTCACTGCCCGACCGGATAAAATATATTTTTACTAGTGAAAATGTAGACACACTAGAAATACAAACTCACTATAACATATACAGTACAAAATTTCTTATTAAAAATTAAAATAATATAACAAAAAAAATAATGTACATCACGGAAGCACATTAAACATTTCAAATAAATATGCATGCAGCATTCCTAAATTACACCATGATTACCTTAATATAATAAATTATTATTAATTATTTATTACGCTTCGGAACGAAAGTTTTAAATAACATAAATAAATATATATTTTTTTGTCTCGCTTAAAAATGATATGTAGAAGATGTTGATATTCTAATAGGTGACATATTGGTGCAGTGAGCTTTTTGATAGTGACTTGGAGAATTAGCAACCAATGGTTCTTCATTTTGCGGACAGACAGTTAGCCTGGAAAAAAGGAAGATGAAATAGTTCACAAATGTCTTATTCTTATCTTAATCTTAATTATTTTGGTTAAAATAGATAATTATCAACTGTGTGTCTATAAAAAATGAAGAAAATGTGGGTTTTTATTCTTCACTTATATCAGAGTGTATATGCTAGACTATAATTCTTTTAGGACGGTAGCTTACATAAAACCTTTGTTCTTATATAAAAGTAGTAAACTGAATGTTATCAACTATCCTAATTTTGAAAGTCTGTCTGTCCTAACTCGCTGGAATTACAACAGTGATGATGACTAGTTTCTAATAAGGCCTGGGCGCCCGAGTGTAATATGTCAATCATCAAGTTAAGTATGAATTTGTCAGTTATGTCTTTGTTTCCAATCTTGAATGTGCGTCATTTTTTCATAATTATCTGATTTGGTGGCTTTGGACCTCGCGCATACGTCATAAGTTAAAACAAACACTTCTATGTGCCACGCACGCGCGTCATTTTTCAATCATATTATGAGTCATATTAATAAGTTAAGTATGAATTTGTCAGTTATGTCTTTGTTTCCAATCTTGAATGTGCGTCATTTTTTCATAATTATCTGATTTGGTGGCTTTGGACCTCGCGCATACGTCATAAGTTAAAACAAACACTTCTATGTGCCACACACGCGCGTTTTATTTTTCAATCATATTATGAGTCATATTAATGAGAAATGCATTGAATGAAATGATTTAAAAAGAATTGTAAAAATATTTATAGGCTTTTTTATAAATTCTAAACTAAAAATAATGATAATTAGACTCAAATAATACATAGGCATTTGTTGAAAGTCAAAATAATGTAAGCATTTTGACATGCAATCAACTGTTCTCAGGTGTTTCTATATATTTGAGTGTTGGCGCTTTGACATTGAATATCAATTATTTATTTCGTCGTCACGTCTCGTTCTCCTCGTCGAAATAACCTTTCACAAATACGCCAAATTTAATGAAACTCTACCGTTTATTCGATACCTTGAATTTCAGTCTTGTAAATCTCCAGCCTTGTTGGTGTACTGGTCATGGCACTCGCCTAGTGACCTGGTGGTGGTTGGTGTTTCGAGTCTCATTCCAGGACACCAGCAAATTAGTCATATTTTCATACGTTTTTGGCTAAGTTTGAGGATAGTAAGAATATTGATGCGACACGTATTCTGTGTACGCATCTCTATTTTAAAATAATTAAAAATTATGGATTAATAAACATGTTGGGATATTTTTTTTTTAAAGAATAGAGATGTGAACATGGAATAAGTGTTGCATCAATAACCCTACTGTTTTCAAAATAAGCTGAACACTTCTGCTTTGCGAATAACTTGCTAATGTCCTGGAATGGGGCTCGACCAGCAGATCACTAGATGAGAGTCGTGACTATTACACCAACAATCTACTCAAAATGTAGATTCAAAATCAAAATATATTTTTTTAAATCACTGATTTCTTAGCTGTATTTCCGGGAAGATTTGTTGTTAAATTGTTTTTTAACTTGATGAGGGCCGTAAATTTTCGGAATTTTTTGTGATTTTTCTTTTTACGAAAAAACCATGAAAACATGCGTATATTAAAAAAAACACACATATTCATATTATTTTATCGTAAGTGTCGAAATGCAATGATTTTTTTATCATTTAAGTAAAAAAAAATAATCTTTTTTTGAATTTCCATAATGTTGCCAGCGCAACATTTTCTGAAAAATAATAATAATTTTTTATTTGTTTATTAGAGACAACACTACTATTAATAATAATAATCTTCTGTGTGGTATATTTTGTTGCACGGCACGGCACACGACGGGACATCGCACTCATAACACATAAATATGATACACTTTCACACACACACATATTTCAAATAAACGCAACAAAATTGCGTGTATTTTTGTTAATAAATCACTATTAGTATTCAATTGAATCATAAACCAACAAAAACTGACAAATATCGCAAAACATATCGTATATATTTGTATATACGTGTACAAATAAATCGAAAATCGAAAAAATAAATCGTATTTCCCGCGCACATTGCGCGTGACCTTGACGATGGAATATTTGAATTTCGATTGCACAACACGCGATCGGGGCGCCATCTATGACAATTCTATACGATTTTGTACGATACTGTTTTGATTGTTGATTTAAAATATAATCCGTGATGTTTTTGAGTTGAAAATGGAACGACAGGTCACAACAGGATTTCTCTATTGGGAAAAAATTACGTTTTTCAAATTCGATACACGGCCGTCGATAAATAATTTATTTTGTGCCTGTCGCATATATGCGACGCGGCCCAGGGGGGGTTAAACAAAATTATTGAAAGGGCAATTCTAAATGTATGGACCAGATTTAATTCAGAAAGAACAGTAATTTCAGAAAGATGTCTCACTTACTTCGTATTGTATTCCAGTGACTCTATATGTATCCAAGCGACATATACTCGCGGAGACATAAGGATTCTCCAAGTTAAGGGATTCAGAAGATTAGTTTCAAATTCCCATTCAATGATCGCCGATTCTGGAACACTGACATCTCCGACGGACACAACCAGAGTTCTCTGGGTTCCTGGCTTGTGATGCCTATTATAAACAATGCAATTTTTATTTTAAAACATAGGTTAAAGATAGCAATATTCAATATTATATAATATACCAGTCTGGGTGTATGCGACTAATATTTTATAAGCCGTGCATGTGTTTTGAAAAAATCAAGATATTTATATATGCAGTTGAAATAGATTAATATATATTAGTGGGACCTGAATATATTTTGTATTAAAAGAACTAACTCTATGGGAACAGTGACTCCATTAACAGTGCACACATGAGCAACACTTTTTAAAATTTTATTCAAAAACAATCGTATTAAAATAATTTTTTTGAGCATATTCATAAATTGCACAACATTTGACAATTTTTTTTTACCGAGTTGAATGATAAAATATCCAAGATCATTTAAACATGATATGTACAATCATTTTTACAGCTGTTATGTACGCTGATCCAGAACTCTGGGCTCACTATTAGAATACAATATTTGTTGTTGGAAAAATGGATTGTTTGCATTAGGAGTATTAGGACCACTGCACCGACAGAGGCAATATGCAATTATTATAGCCCTGCTTGTTCAGCATATATATTTATTATTATATTTATGTGATTATGCCAAATAGTGGAGAAAAAATTTAGTATATATCTCTGATTGAACAATCACTGTTGCTGGCCCTGTGATTTTTGCGATTGCCATTGTGATTTGTGACTAAGCGACCACGACCATTGTTTTTAAAATTTATAAAGCATTACAATATAATACACAATTTACATTAAAGGACTAGCAGGCTGTTGAGGACAATTCTCTGTATATTTAGATGCTACCTTGTAAATTAAAATGACACATAAATTATAGCGGTAAAAATATGAATGAATGAATATTTAACTAACATATGGTATGATCGTGTCAAACAAAATGAGGAAAATCGTGTTACCAATAAGATAAGATCACAAGCAACATGGATAGTTTCAGATGGTCATGATTTTAAAGATATGAAGATGCCTGTTGAACTGTTGAGGCTTTTCATTATCATTCAATTCTGCTTAAATTCGTTTTAAAAAAGGGGAGTCCAATGATTGTTTGCATTACATTTGATTTCACATGACAGTGGACTTCACTTTATATTTTTCAATAGAGATACATATTGTAATTATATTCAAATTAATATTTTTTGATATCAACACAATGATACTGTGCATTTGCATTGTTGAGGTTAATGGACGTGGTGGGTGAAAGAGTGGCGATGGGAGAGAATTTGAGACGGATTATTAAGAAGGGAATTGGGTGTCAGGATAGTTAAGCAAAGTTGTATAGTTTTACTATTACATGGGTTATTGGATTTTAATAAATGTTATATTGTAACAACAATTTAAAAAAAGCATTCGATTTAACGTAATATCACTTAATGATTCACCCAGCATGTTCTTCCAGCGGGATTCTATTGGAGCGAGCACCGTTTTTCCCAATAAGAACCATCCAAAGTCTTCCCACATCTCCGCCATGTGTTGAGCTTTCCATAGATGCAGATATATTTACTGTTATTCGATAATGCATTCCTAAAATTATATACACTATGATAATATGTGAAGGTGCACGGAGGTTAACAGAACAAGCGGAAAATGTATTCCAAGACACGTGTATATAAAAGAGAGTAAGTATTAAGAAATTAAACAAAATTTGAGATGAAAGATTTACTGTAAAAAATAAAAATATTCTTTTATAAAATATTTCCATCCAACTCAGCCTTGTAGTTAACTTCTCTGTGTATTACATATTACATTTTCAAATATTTCCCTTAAAACTGTTTTAACAATATTAGATACGATTTTTAAATTGAGTATTATACCCTTTGATCGAATGTTCTTAGGTTTTCACGGCCACTCAGAATCTTCAAGTTTGTGTTTACTGGGGTATTATGCCGTGTTATTACGACCTTTCGGGCCGACGTCATGACTTCGGCACGGTACTGCAAGCTGATACTTAACCACAACACCAACATTCAAGACAACACATCAGCCCTGATGATGGACCCTGCAATGGGATCCGAAACGTCGGCCCGAAAGGTCGTAATAACACGGCATAATACCCCAGTAAACACAAACTTGAAGACCCTTTGATCGATTTGACAATCTGGTTCATTATAATAAAGGAATATAAGGAAGAAAAAATCTATACATACTTAAACAGTTCTATAATACGAAAGGACTATAAAGAAAAAGGCGATTTGGATCGCACATATTTAAAATGTTGGGACATATCCCAATCATAAGTTGACGAAAACATGTAGCCTAATCCTTTAGCACTCATTTTTCAGAGGTCTCCTGACATCAATCTATTAGCTCCATCACCCAGTTGTTGGGTGACCGCCAATATAGTCGCACATGTTTTTTGCATCACGTATTGCGCATAATTAAAAAATAATTCCACTTAAAATATTAATATTTGTATTCATTTTAAACAAAAAATAAATACAAAAAAGACCTACAACATATAAGTGGAAGAAATTTTAATGCTAAGGGTTAAAAAGCCATAAATTGAGGCGGTTGGAACATTCGGGTAGAAGTGGTGAAGGAGGCAAAAGAGAAATGGAAACCCAACCCTAAATTGACAATGGCGAGGAGGAGATAAAAGAAACCCAGTTATTAATAATAAATTAGGCTACATTACATTTTATCGGGCTGATTAAGAGAGAAAATTGCGAAAAAAGAGATTTACACAATGGGTATTATTGTAAGGGTTATTAACTAAGGAATTAACAATATTAATATTTTAGGACATTTCTAGAGTTACAGATCGTCATAATCGTAGAAAAACGAGGCATGTGATTTTTCTCAAGTTTGCAGGAGAGCAGTTTGAAGTTTTATTTACATAAATACACTTTGTCATAGCTCGATAACTACAAAAAATTTCCTTTGAAACTTGGATTAGTTATTTAAAGTTGATACCTTTCAAACCTCAAATATAGTCAGCGCCGCATTACAACGACGTTTTTACACATGCTGCATTGTCCTACGATCGCAAATCAGAACCGTCGTTATACCGACTTCGTATAAAGACAGTTAAATTAATGAGAAAAAATACACTTTTTATATAACATTAGATGGCTTCTTTTTTCATTTTTTAACGATCCAAAAAAGGCAATATGTAATTTTTTGTACATCCGTCATTGTTTTATGATCATGACGAAATATGAAATAAAATCATTCATTAATAATTTATATTGAAGGTTATTTTCTATAAAATGTTGGAAAATTCTGTAAAAAAGAATTAGTAGTGATGGTCAAAACCGTTATTTTAACTGGTTATTGTTGTATTGATGATTAGTAACTAATATTTAACTATTGTCTAGTGTACCGGCGGTTGCCGTCGAATTGTGAAAAATCAGTTATCATGAACACTAAGGCATCCAATCCCGGAGTAAGAAATTTTCGATCCCAAGATTCCGGTGCTGGCACCGGGAAATTAAATACATATGTAAATGAAAAAGAAATCAAATTTAAACATTCTACATATAGACAGATGCGAAAAAATGATAATTACAAGGCCACAACTTAATCACATGTTTAATGTTTATGTTAAGCTTGGTTCCTATCGTTACGATTACGATATTTAAGCCATAAATTCACTAGGGGACAAATTGTTCCTCAACATCACGCACGGCATTGAGTCTACGTGACATTGCAATGTCGCACACAACATAGCGTGCCGCGGCAACGTTGCCATGCGCACGGTACCCGAGCGAGCTCACGGGGACATCGCGCCGCACATCGATACCATGTGGTAAGTTTACAAGTGAATGCACATGCGCTGTAACTCAACATGACATTAGCGTGGGAAACGAGATTGTTATCCAACTGATCGAGCTCTAATTGAGCTGTAATTGCAAGTCTGATATGAGAAGAAGGCTCGATTATTTGTAATAAATTTTCAAAATCAGTTGTTGTCAGTCGAGTGAAATTGACAAAAGATCCGTCAGACATCCGAAGATCGCATAGAATATCCATCCATCTTTCTCTTTGCAGTAAATAATTTTGCACCCACCACCTTTTTCTCCTCTTACGTTTCGATAAACTCATTAGAATAAATAGATGCGCAGCACTAATCATCATAACCTCATCGGGTGACATTTCTGCGACAAGTGATATGTGAGTCCCGGTGTGTACATGTCAAATGTCCGCATCATTGTCCCCGAAACATGAGCGTAGATGTTGATGCGACATGCTGCGCGATTTGTCCCCTAGTGAATACATGGCTTTAAGAATATAATAAAATTATTTTCTGCGTGCAGTTTTCTGGGACATTCTGCCGTGTATATCCGATCCCTCTGGCTGATGTTTTGGATCCCATTGCAGGGTCCTTCATCAGGGGTGATGTCGACTGCCGCAACGAATGAGGCAGTAACTCAAATAAATCTATTCTTCAGGGGGACACTATTAAGCTTCGAACCGGATTTCTAATTCTTTTTTCTTCTTCTTCTTTTGGTGTCATGTCAGGTCCCCTCAATGTTGACTATCACCCGAGAGAAAGCGTCCCTGTCCTGGGCAGCACGAAACAGCTCTCCAACACTTCTTATGCCCGTCCAGTCGCGTATATTGCGGAGCCAGGAAATTTGTCTCCTTCCAACACCTCTACGACCCTCTATCTTGCCCATAAGAATCAGGTGGAGCAATTCATATTTTTCTCCTCTGAGCACATGACCCAAATACGATACCTTTCGAATTTTGATATTTGTCAGCAACTTTCTATTCACTCTAGCTCTTTGAAGAACTCTTGTGTTGCTGACCATATCCGTCCAGGGTATCCGGAGCATTCTCCGATGTATCCACATTTCGAACGCCTCCAGCCGGTTCATGCTTTTTCTTTTTTAATGTTCTCAATTTTTTTTTTGTGTGTGTAGGTAATATTTAAGACGATCTTACTAGTAATTGAGATATTTTATTATAATTTACATCCCTATCTACTTCGTTATTACATGGAAGAAAAATGGTTAACTGATTTACTAGTTTTGTAAAATTCATATTTTTATCTGTTAAATATTGCATTTGAGATACTGCTGTCTTTGCTGTAGGTAGGCAATCATGGCCTAAAAATGGTACTAACTCAAATACCTAAAATATTGAGTTACTGCCTTGTTTGTTGGAGCAGTCGATGTGTTGTGTCATCAACACATCTGATGTGTTGTGTCGCAACACAACAGCCCTGTTGATGGACCCTGCAATGGGGACCGAAACGTCGGCCAGAGAGGTCGGATATACATGGCAGAATATCCCAGAAAACTACACGCAAAAGATTCTGAACGGCCGTGAAAACCTGAGAACATTTTAATACAATTATTGTAAGTTATTTCGCAAATATTATAAACAATGAAAAGATAATCTTGGATTTAGATATATTATTTTAGGTATGAATATGCGTGCTATCTCATGCCTACTCTATAATGAATGAAATATTGCAGTATTTATTTAATTGGTGTGCTCAGTTTTTCAATGTCTAATCCTATTTTTTAAATGATGTTTTTTGTTGATATCTGCATAATTCTGAAAATATTTTTATAGGGGTTATTTTAAACAACAATAAAATCAAAGCTTAATATTTAAAAACAAAATTATTGCTTACTTATTGCAGAATGCATATGACCTTAATGCAATTCTTAATCAATAAAATCTGATATAAATCTCAAATAATGGTTGTGTAATCAGTTAAAATAACGTTTTGACCATCATGATTCATGGGTTCAAAATTAAGCAAAGTGAGAGTGATTCATTAATGCCGGCTACAAGCTTAAAAAATATAAAGCACTTACTGCAGAATGGATGTGCATCGCTTGTCATCAAGAATGCTTTTAATTGTTTTTCGGGGGAAATTGCGCGACGTTGTAGCAGCTTCTTGTACCCACTGAAGGAGTGATAACCAAACCGTATGCACTGATTCCCAACCGCTCCACATTGAAAACATGCTCCCTTCAAGAAATCCTGCAATCAGTAGTACCTACTCATATTACTGATGTTCATGGTTATTATCTTTTGTAAACAATTATGACATTCGCTGAACAAAACAATATGTTCTTCAGGCTCTTTAGGTGCATGTTCAGACACAGCAGGTACCGCGCGGTTTCAGATTCCCACGCGATTCCCGCGTGTCTGAACGAGTACTAAGAGGTTTCACCTACCTGAGCATGTAAAAAAATGAATTTTTTTAGGGTATATAAAAATAAAATAAAATAAAAAAGGCATTTGATTTATTGATCTTTGCTGTGTAAGAAACAATAATTTTTATGAAGATTTAATATTTATCATGAGAATTTTTAAGGTCCCGTTGAAAAAATGGCGCCTCACAGTTGGCGTGATTACTCCTTAAAATATCGATAGATCTGAAATTTTTTAAATGATTATTATAAAATAAAGCCGTCTACGTGGTGTATGTAGCCATATTTTAAAATTTTTTCACAACTTGAATTTAAGTTACTTGTTTTCGTGCGGAATTTTGATATATATGTAATTGTTTATAATTTTTTTTTAACAAAAATGGCTCAATATGCAATAGACAAAGGTATTGTGTAGATTTAAAAAATATTGCAAACTTTTCCAGTTATACAACATTAACCCAAACCCTGAAAGTACTTTGTTTAGAATCGGATAATAAATAGATTCCAGTTATTTTAAATTTTTTTTAACATAGGTAATTCTATATTTTAAAAAAATAAAAATAAAAAGTAAACACAATGATGGTCATCCCGAGAACAGCTGTCATTCGAGAACAATATGAAACCTAGACAAACGCTTGTTGTTTCAAAATAAGCGCGCCGACTGTATCGGTGAGTCTAGAAGGTTCCGGAAAAACCTGCTCTAGAAAGTTCTGGAAGGAAAAGGTTCTAGAAAATTCCCGAAAGTTCTATAAGGTTCTAAACTGAGTGGCGGAAGGAGAAGGTTCGCGAAAGTTCTATGACGATCCAAACAGTGTACTAAAAATCTACGCGTGCGAAGCCGCGAGGGGGCAGCTAGTATATATATAAAATATTAATACAATGCACAACCCTGTTTATATTTGTATCTCTTTTATACGTATGCTGCGCTATAAGAAAGAAAGAGAAAATACCATAGAATAAATACCGTAATTCGCTAGAACATTAGTTGTTAAAAATTATGTTTTATTGTCCTTTCTTATACGTGGTTATGAAAATAATATCTATATCTTTCCGACTGATACATTTAGTACATAATAGAAGACAGCAGAAACTAGATGTCTCAGATTTGTTTTTAAGTGACTAGTCTATATTTATAGTACGTCTATAGTTATTGAATTATAAAACAAATACATGCATAAATATATTATAGATTAACTGAGGAAAGTACTTTTTTTTAAATAAAAATTATATTTTAAATTTTAAAAGTTTATTTATATATTTTTTTGTATAATCAAATTTTTATAAAGGTTTATAAAGCTCATGCTGGACCAGAGGCATCATTTTTCACATCTTCTGTCAATTTTTTTTAAACATTATCGCTTCAGTTAAAAATGTAAAAAGCCTTAGGAATCTATCCCTTGTTAATACTCAGGTATTTGCTACAACAATTATGTATAACAAAAGCTAATTTTTGGAAACCAAGGTATGTTTACATTAAAACAGGGCAGAATATGTCATACACCGCAATATTTCATGTTGTAACTGACCTGATAACTTGAGCATTCTGCAGCCATGAAGGGACATGGCGATAATATGCTGTCTGTGAAGAACTCATGGCTTCTCACATGATTGCAACTAAAAAATTTCCTTATTCCATTGAACAGAGATTCATCCTTAGATGCAAAGTATTGCATCATGCCTTGATTACACCCCGGTTGACTTGAACCACCATTTGGGAAGAAGTCCACATGTCCAATCGTTTCTGACATCCCAAGACCTAAAAATTCATTTTTAATTTTTAGGACTGCCAAAAAAGGGGAATGATATAAAAATATGCTTATTCTAATTTTGTGAAAAACGTTACAAAACTGTAAAAAGAGTTATTGGTGATAAATAAAGATATCTATTTTTTAATTTATATAATTTTGTACGGTGTGATGCCTACAAATTTGCATAAATATTTTTACAATTTGAAAAGTAATTGCAATAATAATTGTCGGAACCGAAGCTACAAAATATGCAAATAAAATAAGCGCAATGATTTATTTTATCTTTGATTCAATTTATTTAAAATGCCTCAACATATTATTAATTGATATTATTTAAATTTACATGAAACTAAATTTATAAATTGCAAGTAATTAATTACACCTGATGATGATGAAGAGAGACCGTTCGTTACAAAACTATAGTAGTGACAAAATAATTGATTTCGGTCATGTTTCACTTGTGATTAAATTATTAAAAGTATGAGGGGAGGTCCAAAAGTCCACGGAATGGAGGGATTGTAAGTTAAATAAAACAATGAGACTATTTTTCTTTTTATTTTTAATCTCCCTCAAGCTCTATACATTTCTTAGATCTTGAATTTACATAGCTTTGAAATACCGTCAAAAAAATATGATTTCTCTTTGCCCTCGAAATGGGCCAAAATCGCCTCTTTCACTTCTTCATTGCATGGAACTTTGTCTCCTGAGCTTCCTTTTTAAATTTGGGAACAAATAATAATCGCAAGTCAGGTCTAGATTGCTCTTGTGAACCGATGTGTTGTCTATATCGTTTGTCCATTTTTCCTGCCTTTTTTCATTAATGACTTCCTTTAACTGTTCCAGTAACCTGAAATAATAATTTTCGGTTATGGAGTCGCCCTTTTTTGTAGTCAACCAATAAAACTACTTCAGTACATCAACTTTTTATCCTTTATATGATTCTGATCCTCACGTCCTCAAAGACATCTCTGCCTTAGAGCTTCGGAACTGGAGAGAGCTGGCACTAGTCCGAGATGAGTGGAGGAAGATTATTGAGGAGGCCAAGACCCACCAAGGGTTGTAGTGCCAAGAGTGATGATGATGATACCTTACACTTTTTATGGCATTGCATTAACTCTTTTTGGACTCAAAATGATAAATCCAAGTTTCATCTCCAGGAACAATTCCAGTAAGCTCCATAGTGGGATCAGAGTGTTTACCCCACAGCTTTCAAAAGAGCTTTGATGCGGCAATGTAAGCCAGAGATTAAGAGTAAAGAGGTTTTTATGTCTCAGAAAAATTCTAGGTTTCTGTTCTTTCTAATTCTAGACTTTTGTTATTCCAGGATGTGCAGGATTCTAAAAATTGTAGTTTCTGATACTCCTATTAATATAGGCTTCGGCGGGGGTTGTCTTCTATTGACTTTCTGCCATGTTTTAAAAAGCCATACCGCTTATAAATCATGAATTTACTAGGGCACCGAATCCCTTAAACAGCTTATTATGGTTTGGGGAGATTTTCATTGCTTGACAAGGAACTTTATATCAGAGCAGTGTTTGATTTTCTCCATAGTTTATATCAGAGCAGTGTTTGATTTTCTCCATAGTTGCAGTTTTCTTTTCAGATTGTGTAGTTTTCAGGGTGATTTCTCGTAAACGAATGACGTCGTAGAGCTGAAACTTGACATATATGGTCATAATGAGATCCCAATCAGTACAATATTAAGCGAGTGGACATACTCCCACTTCCTCCCCCTCCATTTTCCGGACTTTTGGACCTTCCCTCATATACGCAAACGTGGATTCAGAATTATTTTGAAACATGATTTAGCAAGTTTACAGTTAAATATGAATTAACAAGCTTTTTCAATAAATAAGTTTACTTTGATATAAGAATTTGGATTGTGAAAAACATACGAATTAGAATTACTCCAAATATGTATTAAAGGGATAAGAGATAATGAGGTTCTATGGTACATGCATACAAAATAGGTACATATTACAATAAGATATTTATATAAATAACGAACTTATCTGTGGAACAAAGTTCAATACCAAAATAAAGTTATCTCCGATTGACCCAAAATTCCCAAGATGAAGTAAACAAAGTACATTTTACAGTGGGGAGCAAAATGCTGATAGGTTTTGAAAAATTGTTTAACTTCTTAGAAATAATCAGCAATATTCCGGGTTTCCACTAGTGACTCATATGTGAGCAGGCAAACATTGCCAATACAAGAGAATGGATAGTGCACTCAAATCTGCTCACATTAACAATATGCCACACCAGCTTGTAAATCAGAAGCCAGGTTACTGGCACTTTTTATAAATTATTTGTACATATAAGAAAGTATGCAGTTACCTCCACTAATAAACAGAGATGCATCTGAATGAATAATATCCACATATTTGGCATCACTACGTTCTAGTTTCACAATGTTGTCTGCTTTTCCAAAGTGAGGTTCTGCCGGATCCAAGCCCGTGATTCTTCCCAGTTTTAACCCAAAATGCTGAAATAAAGGTGCGTTTATTATTGTCTGCTTTGGTTATAAGAATCCAAGAAATTCAGGTGTGTTATAATAATATTTTCTAGCAGCCATTCAATATTTTGGAAATGAAATACCTTTTGAAGTGTATATCCTGTGTAGCCCCCGCAGTGTGCCCCGAGAGAATGGCCAATAAAATGAAAATTATCCAAATTTTTCAAACTTAAGTGCAACTGAAAATATAATGTACATATAATATAGTTTAGCATGTGAAAACTGTGCATCTATAATGTTAATTATTTTGAAAGATTTCCTTACAAATCAAGAAAAGTGAACTGAGAAGGTAGACAAATTATTTCAATTGACTCATTTGTTTGCATTGATTTTTACTAATGAGTAAAAAATACTACTAAATAAATTAATAGTACTACTAAAATACATAAATATATAGGCAGTTTTCGAATTATGATAGATCGATATGCAACGATTCGCACTTACAACAAAAAAAAACATTTTTCATAATATGTGTGTATATATTATATTCTTATAAATTAAGTACATAATTTATTTCTTAGTGCTATTCCTAATAGCCGATATTTGTTTGATATGCCCCTTGAAGCTCAGTTGGCATGACACTGGCTTCTCACATCGAGGGTTCCGGGTTCGATTTCAGGTGAGGTCCCATTTAATATATTCTATCTATTTATAGTGATTTATTCTAGTTTGGCTGTTTTTGTGATGCAATGACTTCCAATAATTGGGCCTATTGGCCTGTTGAAGCGTTTAAAAAGAAATGAAAGCTTAATTTGGTTTTATTATTTATATAAAAGTAAATTTCTGAAAAATATTTTATGTATGTAATTCGACCGATTAACCAAAGTTTAAGAAATTAACCAATTAATTAATTAATTAATTAATTAAAGTAAGTCAAGGACTACCTATATATGTTAAATTAATATGGTAGTCAAAAATTGTTATTATGTACTTGTAAAAGATGTCAAAATGCCTTATAGATTAGAGCAAGTTATTTTATTTGACTAATAAACAATAAAAATAAATACTATTTAGTTAGCTGATAAAATAATTGATGGACTAAATAATTTTTCATAAAAGATCACAAATGTGAATGTTGAACAGTGCACATACCCAAATGCATTACTAAGGTCATTAACCCAATCACCATATAAATATGTAGAATTGACCCATATTCTTGGATAAATATACACATACAATATAGAACTGTAATGGATTAATAGAGATTTTTTTCCTATTCAATATTTACATATTTATATTATTCAGTTGACTCATGAATCATGTCATGATTATTCATACACAGTAATCCAATTCATAAACAACCAGTTTCTTAAACAATAGTGAGTTAAAGAGTCAAGATCAAACTGACCACTATAATACATATACGGTCGAAAAACAGATTCATAGAGGAGAGTGGGATCAAGATCCAGACTGCTGAAATGAGCTGTCTCAGGGGAGAAGTACAAGTAATGTTATTGAACCGAGTGAGAAAGACCCTCGGCGTGGATCCCCAGCTTCTTCATGTAGAAAGATCTCAATTAAGCAGTAGGTACATTGAAGCATGACTTCTACATAACATACATCTTGGAAAAAATCAAAATTAAATATGTATATACAGATTGGGCTTTTTTTGGTCAAGCAATATCGAAGCGGGACAAGACAAGAAATATGGAAGCCCCTTGTCCATTATTTGTTCTCCCGATCCTTCAGGACATGCTCTTAGGATAAGGAGATGAAGATAATAAGGTCAAACAACTGAACATAAATGCAAGTATATTTTTCTATCGAAAAAATAGACCAACGGGAATTCATCCTGTGCATCCTAAGTGGTAAGAATTATTTTAGTAATATTATTTTGAAAATTATTTTTAGCTGATCTTACTTATTCCCCCTTTTCTCTGGATAGTAACAGAGCATAACAACCATATATTTTACTAATAATATTTATACAAATTTTGATATTTAACTGACATCTTGAAATTTCTCATAGAAATTTTACGGGTATGTCCCATCTATTCTGTATGTTACTGATGTAACAACCTTATTATCCTGAAAATAAGGAGGCAGTTGTCATGGTTTGATCCCAGTGGAAAATAGTTTATGGAGGAACTTAAAAGTGTGGAAATTTTAAAAGGAGAAACATTTGTGCATTATTCAATGGCTAAAGATATATGTATACAACTGAAATGTGGAGTATTGTTTGGAAAATTTAGATTTTAGTTCAGTAATATCTGCCTCAAAGGAGATGGGCCGATGATATTGTCGCTGTGGGGGGAAAGAAATGGCTACAATTAGCCAACAACAGGGAAGATTGGAAAAATAAGGAAGAGGCCTATATCCAGCAGTGGAAAGACGAAGGCTGATGAAGAAGAAGAAGAATATCTATACCTATAAAACTCAATGTCTATCTGTTCTCTATACAAATCCACACCGTTTGTCCGATTCAATAAAATTTTTGCATACTTATGCTTTGGGACCCAGCGGGTAACATAGGCGATATTTCCCTCCTATTCTCATACCCCTTCCCCTCCCCCTGACATATTTTCGATGCAAATCTGTACTGTTTGACCGATCGGACTCAAAATTTGGAAACTTATTCTTTAGGATTCGGCGAGTAACATAGACGATATTTCCCCCGTATTCTCATACCCCTTCCCCTCCTCCTGACATATTTTCGATGCAGATCTGTACCGTTTGACCGATCGGACTCAAAATTTGGAAAGTTATTCTTTAGGACTTGGTGAGTAACATAGGAGATATTTTCCCCTATTCTCATACCCCTACCCCTCCCCCTGACATATTTTCGATGCAAATCTGTACAGTTCGATCGGTCGGACTCAAAATTTGGAAACTAATTCTTTAGGACTCAGCGTGTAAAATAGGCGAAATTTCCCCCTATTCTTTTAACCCTTCCCCTCAAATGCAAATCTAACCTTTGTTTCGCCCCACAAATTTAACTTAATCCTTAACCCGCGCAACGCCGGGTACGAACAGCTAGTATAATTTATATATTTATAATTATTTTCCATTCTCTGTACCCACGTATATGCATCAAACTTTTTTCAGTTCAAAATGAGAGCTCTACAGTATAAAAAAATATTCTCGTAATCCCATAAATATCATTGTTATGTCCTTTCTATATTGGCTAAGAAAATCAGAAATTCTCAAAACATTTATTAAGCCCAGAAATATTAACCCAGCAGCACTCTCTACTGGGTAAAAAATACCACAGGGGTCATATTATTGATAATATATATTTTTCCGAGCGCGCTGGTAACCTGGGATTTAAGGTACCTTCTCACCGTTATTTAACACAGCCAGTTCGCGCGACTTCGGCAACAACGGACGTATGAAGTGAGTAATACCCGGTGAAAAATACCCGGTAGTGACAGTTTGTGTTATATTATTTTTGGTTTGTTTCTGGTTGTTTTTTCTTGTTTTAGCACTATTTCACGATGGCTTTTTATCTAAGAGATAGTACTATAGCAGAATTACTAGAAGAAGAAGACAATGCAGAAGAAATTTTATCCAAGTTGGAAGATTTTGAAGAGAAAAGTGACCACGAAAGTGAATCGGAGCAAGAAGCAGATGACTCTTACGCGCTTTCCGATTCAGACGAAATCCTGTACCAGTTTCCAGATTTAGAAGTTGAGAAAATAGTATATGAAGACTATTTAGAAGATGTGCCATTAAAATACCTTCAGCGAGGAAAGTTTATTGGAAAAGATAAAATAACTCAGTGGCAAGTTCGTGAGCCATCACGTCGTGTACGAATTATTTCTCAATTGGACGCTATTTTTTTCCAGTTTTTGTTACTTTTTTAAAATTACCTCTCATTTGAAATAAATGAACATTACAAATTTCAGCTGCCTTTTTTTTTACCGTCAAATTATGCAAAATGAACTAAATCTAATCAATAAAACCCATAATAGGTACTCTTTTCGTAAAAACTGCCACATAAGTTCTGTGGTATTTTTTACCCAGTAGCCAGTATTCGTACGTAAGCACCTAGCGAATAACGCCGGTTAAAATGTGTATCTTTGATGAACACTAAGATAATTTCTGTTAATTTTTATAATTTATGTTTGATTATGTAATACAAGTCACCACAGTTGAAATAATGTTGACGTGGGAGGTTTTTGATTATTTATCTTGAACTGATTGTGCTGGGTAACGAAGTACGTAATCACATATTATTGCTGGCCATCAGGCTTTTTATTTGAAAAATGTTTACCATTCCTATACAACTTAACCAACAACAGAAATGGCAAATTAAAATTGTGAAAAAATTTATATATCCTTACTTATTACGTTCAGTGAGAACAAGAAGCAAGACTTTTATTTAAACATATATGTATGTATTTGCAAAAAAAATCTAAATTAAACATTTATCAGGTAGAATATTATCATCATCATCACCGGCCATCTTCTGAGATGAAGATTCTTCTTGGTATTCGTTTCTCTGGCATTCTTAGCACATGTCCAAGCCACCTCATTTGTGATTTTTCTATGTGTAGGAGTAGGGGCTCCACGCCGAGTGTGTGCCTTATGTCAATACTTCTCAATCTGTCCATCAGTGTGACTCCCGCTACCTCCCTTAGAAATCTCATCTCGGCAGCCTGGATTCTTGCTCTCACTCTTTCCGTCAGGATTCAAATTTGATGGGTATATATTAGGGTGGGCCTATACACAGATTTGAAAACAGTCAGTTTTGTCTTGACACTAAGCTCGGATTTTCTTATACACCATACTATATAGAGAACGTAGACGCCGGCTACAGCTCCGATTCTACTATCTATTTCACTTTCCTGCCTTCCGTCGCTATAAAATTCCACCCCAACATTTGCAACATTTTCTCTCCAGAATGCGTGCATATATTTTATCTGACTCAGATTCCTCTGTAGTTGGCAAACACTTTGCTGCCTCCCTTTTTAAAAATGGGAACTATCACTTCTGTTTGCTAAACTCTTGGGCCACGCTGGTCTTCCACGCTACTGAAAAATATGCGGGTTAGCCAACTTATTCCCTTATTATTCAGATTTTCAGCATATCAGGCCTTCTCTCATCTCGGCCTTCCCATTCTTCAGTGACTTTATGGCACCTTTTCTTCATCTATTTTGATTGTCAACATTGTCGTCGCTATCTGATGCTAGGGTGAACTGACTCGCCACCCTCATGGTGTTCAAGAAGATTTTCAAAATATTTTTTCAATCTTTCTAACATATGTTATTTGTCCCTAATGAGGTTTCCTGATTTGTTCTTGATGATCTTTACGACTGTTGACTCTCCCTTCTGTAGACGCCGAACTGTTTGCTTTCCCACTGTTTGGTATTATTATTTTCTAGTTTTGATCCAAAATTTTCCCACGCTTGTTGTTTGGCTATCTTCACCTTTCTCCTGGCCTTCAATATTTTCCCGAGGTACTTCTTTCGGTTTCCTTCCTCTTGATTAAAAATCCATACTCGCTAAGCTTGTTTCTTCTCTTGGACAGTTTTCCTTACAGTTTCGGTCTACCAAGTTATCCTTTGGGCCTTATTACCACTTGGAACTTCTTTAGTCCTACATGTTTCTTTGACTGATTCCACCACTGTGCTCTGGAACAGACTCTCAGCATCTAGTTCTTCGGGTGACAAATTATCATATGCCTGGTCTATTATTTGTGCGAAGCTTTTCCTAGTCTTTTTATTTTGCAGCTCCTCCCCTCCTCCTCACTTTATTCTAGAGCCGCCACTTTTTATTGGACCTCTATATATTTTCACAAAATGTTCGCACTTCACTTTGCAAACAAGGAGTCGATGCCTAGTTCAGCTCTCTTCACTCGTATATCAGTGACGGATTTCTTTATTCCGGATTCCGCTATACAGAAGTCGATTTGAGACTGTCTCGTTTCGTTACTCCTTCTCTGGAACCATGTGAATTTGTGTATTTCTTTGTGCTGAAATCTAGTGTTCATTATTGTTAAGCCATTACTTACACAGAAATCCAATAACATGGTTCCTTTAAAGTTAACTTTTAATTTCCCAATGACTCCCTTCCATGTAATTGTGTCATTCCCAATATGAGCATTAAAATCGCCGATGTACAAAATATTATTGTTTCTCGAAAATCCTCGATCTACATCTGTCAGCAGCTCGCAGAACGATCCGTATTCTGATGACGTATTCGGGGCATAAATCTGAATAAAGACTTCCATAGACCTGCACACTGCCATCACCACTCTATCGCTAAAAGTCTTCCATTCCAGGACACTCTCTGTGAATTTTGGATTTATAAGAATCCCGACTCATGATTTTGCGTTTGACGCTTCATCAACCCCATCAAAATCTAAATCATCTTTTTTGTTCTCACTGGACGCCCCTGTTAATTACCGAGGCTGGGAAAAAATTATCCGGATGAGAAATGTTCATGAATAATTGTAAAAAAATAGAAAACAAAGAAAATACGAACTTGAAATGAACTTCCTTTAATTATAATATAACAGGACTTAGGTTCAACCAAATTCTATGGATGTTTGAAGTGTTGGTGGACTCCCGAAATAAATTTTATAATAAAACAATCATAGAAGATTTATCTATCTATTTTCTAATTTATTGCTGTTGCAATCAACCAAGGAGAGTTCTTTTCATTTGAATTACTATGTCTAAGCCGTGCGTACGAGGCACATTGTTTCGTTGTGTTAGTGTTTATGGATATAAACAATGTGCATCATAGGCACGGCTTACACATACTAATTTGATTGTCTTTCTTAAATGGAAAGACCTATATCTCTAGGGTTGTGATGCTGCACTTTTCCATTTAGATTGTTTTTGAAAAAATATTGACAGTTAGTGAAGCAAGAGTTAGTATAGTAATACAAATAATTGAAAAAGAAATGGAAAGCAAGTCCTCGATATTTGCTAAACCAGCATGTTTCACATAAAAGGACGATGCGGGTGCCGTGGGGGAGTATTATTATTGTTTTGACGTTTGACAGCGTGACAAGTCTACCATAGAAAAGAGCAACCGTTGGTGTGGCAGCATAAGTGTGGCCAGAAGAAGTTCTTGAGTGCCTACCTGTGAGCGGAATATTCTCGATAGTGATGTGTATTTAGTGCTAACCTGTGTGGAATATTTATTTTAATGAAAATTAGCGTGAATTAAAGAAATATGCGCTAATGAAATTCGTATCCAATGACTTTGTAATTAATAAAAGTTTAAATAATTTTAAGTGTTTTCATTTTCCTCTCGAACTCACGTCCCGTGACACTATTATAATCTTCAATGACTGGGAGTTTACCAGTGTAAAAAGGTGAAATAAAAACAAAAATCAAACAGAACCAAGTCAGTCGCCTCTGCAACTCAAAGTCGTTAATAAAACAAAACAATGAACTGTCAATTCAAAACTTTTACCGTTACTGCTTAAGGTTTGGAGAGACATCCAAAGGTGATTGGGTATATAGGGGACTTTACTGCTTTTATGGCATGACTTGTCTGCTTGGGAGTATACTGAGTCTTTCGTAGGTGATAACTGCAGAATTTCTTACTTGCACACTCTTAGACACCGTGCATGTTCTTACTCGTTCATGCGTTCTAATGCGTTCAAGAGTATGCATTCTTCATTCTTTTTAAAAACTGATTTAGGTCAGTATCTACAAGCATGCTAATTTTTATATTTCAATAAAACATGCCATATCAAAAATATTTGTATAATTTATAAGCAACTATCTGAAGCAGGCAATGCTTTGCTATTGCCAGATTTTATATAGATATGTATAGAGATTTATATAAATATAGATATAGAGAAAAAAAAAATAAAACATTTAGGCTCCTAACTTTTTTTCTACTAGTCAAATTGAGGATTTCAATAGCTTTAAACTTCTCTGGACAATGCGGATCATTTTACAAAAAACCGGGTGTAAATCGATCCAGTAGTTTTTTAGTCTATAGCGGACACTCATACGAAGATTGCCTTTTATATAGATATATGCAGCCTCCGATAAAAAAATTGTGAAATGTGATTAAATCCTACCAATACAATTTTTAGAATTTCTCTAGAATACATATTAATATGCAGACAAGTCAGCCACCGGTATTATATTAAAACAGCCAATAAATTTGTAAATTTGATAAAGTTATCACCTGATATTGTCAATTTGTGTGTATGTTGAAAATATTTGTACTCACATATATATCATGGATTAGATGTGCCGTAATAGCACCGACCAGCCTAATATTGGCAACAGCTTGAGTGTAGGGAGGACTGGAGCCTCCTCTCCAGTCTACTGCAAATACGGTAGCGTCAGCATTCTCTTCCAAAGAAAGTAAAGCCTCAGTCATTTTTTGAATCTATAAATATTAAAATCATTATAAATATTTAATATGATATATCAGTTTGGTGTAAGTGCACCACGCCCATTATTAGCTGACTCTATCTGGTAGATCCAATACCTCAGATTTGACAAGTTGCAAAATGCAAGAACATGAAAATTTACATTTCTTTTCTAATCATTGTTTTAGACTATACAATTTAAAAATAATGTTAAAATTCTAAAACACAAAAAACGGATAAGGTACTTGCCCAAATTTTGTCACCCCCTTCTAAATAACCATGTGAAATAAAATAAAATGGTCCTTTCCAATTCATTTTTGCTTCCGTAATTCTATCAAGATCATTGGGGTCTAAGATATACGGAATTTTCATATTTTTCCTTGTGAACATAGGATACCTACAAGTTTAATATAAACAATATAAAGAGATGTGTAAAATGTGAAAAAATTTGTAGATAAGCATCTGAATAAGGCTGTGTTTGTGTTGAGTGATGAATCCTCAGAAGGAGGATAAGGCAACTGCCGTCGGATAGGTTCCTTGTTAAAATTTGCACAAAAAGAGAAGTTTCCAGTGAGAGAACAGATAACAGTGCTTCCATTGGTGACACTGAAAGTTATCTTATATATGTTACAAAGTGTTAAATTTCGATAATGTATGCAAAAACTAGTATGTATATGTATGCACTAATTTTGTTAATGTATACAGTATCAAAATTTACACTTTTTCTGCAACACATACACATTTAAAATTAAAAAAATTAAATATTTTTTGTATAAATCATTTTTATGAGTCCATATTTTTAGGTTGGGGAATTCCTGGATGAAATTTCACACTGAAAATATTTTATCCTACATTGTGCACAAAATACATACTCATAATCCATAAAAAAAATGGGAAGCTAACAAAGATTTATAATTATTAACAATATCTACAGGCGGACGTTAGCTTTGACAACACTAAACTTTAAATAACTCACTACTTGGCATTCATACTGACGGAAGAAAACATTCCTTCACAAATATTAGGTCCTTACATATGAAATTGACGTTTAGTATGGGAGGAACATAAAGCCGATTTTTTTTATTATAATATATTTATTTAATCAAAGTTTGTACCATTGCTATCTATGCACTTTTGCCATCTCATAGGTAGTTCATCGATCCCTTTACTTAAAAAACCATTCGGACGGGAATCGATAAAATCTTTGAAGGCGGTTTGGACTGCCCCATCGGAGTTGAATTTTTCCTTTGCAAGAAGTTATCCAAATTTCGAAAAAAATGGTAATCTATTGGAGCAAGGTCCGGAGAGTACGGTGGATGTCTTAGACATTCCAATTGAAGCTCCTCTAATTTGGTAGCCGTCTGTTGTGCAGTGTGTGGTCTAGCGTTATCATGAAGCAGCAGTGGCCTAGAGCGATTAACCAGCCTCGGTTGTTTAGCAGCTAGCTTTTCCATCATGGTTTGCAGTGCTGACAATAGACATCTGCCGTAATCGTCTGGCCAGATTTAAGAAAGCTGTAGTGAACGACACCAGCACTAGTCCACCAAACGCTCACAAGTAACTTTTTTGGAGTCAATTTTCGCTTGGGGCATGGTTCGGCTGGTTCGGCAGGGTTCAGCCATTGCGATGAGCGCTTCCGATTATCGTACAGGATCCACTTTCATCACAGGTAATGATTCGATTTAAAATCCCTTCATTATTGTGCCGGTTGAGTAATGCAACGCAGCAGTCAACGCGCGTTTGTTGATTTGCTTCACTCAATTCGTGAGGTACCCACCTTTCAAGCTTTTTCACCTTACCAATTTGCTTCAAGTGGATTAAAACAGTTTTATCACTAACACCGCAGCCTGCAGCTAACTCGGATGTGGTTTGCGATGGATCCGCTTCCACAATAGCCTTCAATTCTTCATTATCAACTTTGGTCTCCGGCCGTCCACGGGGCTTGTTCTGCAGGTCGAAATTTCCAGAACGAAAACGTTGGAACCAAAAACGCACTGTGTTTTCTTTTGCGGCACCGTCGCCATACACATCATTAATCCTTCGAGCCGTTTCTGCAGCCTGGTGCTACGGTGGAACTCGTACTCGTAAATAACGCGATATTTCAAGTTTTTCATTTTGTAAACTGAGTGACGCAAAGAAAAAAACAATTGAGGAAAAAACAAATGAATTATAATTTTCAAAACACAAATACATGAGTAAATAGCTGTATAAATTTGGATTTGGAATTCCTAACCAAAGAGAAGATATTTGAGATCAAATTTGCCAGTACGGCAAAACGTGAATTTCATATGTAAGGACCTAATAGATATAAAAATTCACAGCTGCAATAGGTAATTGAAATTATATATTTTGCCCTAGTCTAAGTAGTTTAGTTTCCGGGCCATTTAACGTATCGTCGCTGTATATATAATAAAGCCATGCCGTTTAGTACATTCTGAGATGAACGCATCAATTTTTCATATAAATAATGGAGATATACTAAAAAAACATTGCCGTTTATCTGGAAAGTCTGCCAAGTAATTATTTAAAATATTTTTTAAAAATCTAGTCTGTGCAATTATTTTTGAAAACAGTTTCATTATCTCAGAATGTACTAATACAGCGATGGTATCTTAAATTTAATGTAGGCTTATTAATGTACGTTGCTATAGCTGCCTTTCCGTAGACCGCCAAAAAGATGCTTTACATATATACTAGGGCTTAACAAAGACGCGTACCAATGTTCCATTATCTTTGACGGGTTACAGCTAATTACGTACTAAAAATACTTCAAAATAAACCTCAAGATTTCCTTTTAGTCATATTAAATAGAATGCAACAGTTATAGTAGCTATGTTTTTGTAAATATATTCTTTATAAATATTGCATCTCGAGTGGAAGACTATCTACCAAAACTACCTTTCCAAAAAAACATTTTTGAGTTAGGAATGTCATATTTTTGTACATCATTAGTTCTACTACGTACCAAAACATTATCTTTGTTTGATGTCATAATATTTTACAATCTTGAATAAATACGCATTACTCAATGCGTATTTAGCGTAATCACAACATACTTAGATTCGTTTTAATAGATGTCAAATAAAATGCCAAAAACCATACAAAAAATATATTATTCAAATTTATTTTCAAAAGATTATAATAATTATAAGACTTGCATTAAAACAATTTAATTTTTAATATTCCATATAAGTTACTGTAGTGGTTGTGCAACATTTTACAGAAAATAAGTCAGAAATATTGAAAAAAAAATGCAAACTTTGATGTCGCTTATCTCCAAACTGTCAACATTTCACCCAAAGTGTAACTAATATAAACTGAATGAACAAGTTGTTTCTACTAGCTACAAGACATCATATATACTAACTACTGTTTGTAATTTATTGCTAAATGCACACAAAAGTACACATTATTGGACTTTAGATAAAATATACACAACATGTCAGATAAATGCACTCAAAATAAATTATCAACCAATAGACAGGAAATGAAACATGACAATGACATCAAAAGTCATCTTTGATAAGCAAATGTTTTTCAATTTTAACAATTCATTAGAGCACTGCTGTTTGACAATATTTTGTCTGAATGGAGGTTTCACTTTGAATAAACAACTTGAATCAGGAAAATGAATGTTTTATAATGGGAAGGTAATTTATTTCAAACAAATGACATAATATGCAAGTTGATATTGCAACTATCCAACTGACTATGTATCTATTATCTAGGTTCTCATGTGATATTTGTTATAATTTTATGTTCCTGTGTATAATGTGTGATATTTGAGAATAGTCTGGAAGATATTGTTGTATTATTATTAATATTTAAAGCATTAACTTTGTGGTCAGACATTTTTTGTTAGTATTTTAATGCAAGTACCACTAAAATTTTAATTTAGTGGTTATACACATACTAACATAAATAAAATATTGTTATATGTATATTCAATTAAGTTTCTCATTCTATATCTCAATACTGAGACCTTATTCAACACAAGCAACAATATACATATTGTATTTTAACTTTACCTAGTTTTGGCATGTGATTTATCTATGAACTCCCTTTGCAAAATGCAATTGAAGTACCTTAAATGTTTTTGAATGAAGCCACAACCAATATTGATAAATAATTTATTAGTTCATTACATTTAATCACCTCGATCTACCTACCTTACGTTCATAATATCCGGAGCGAATGGAAATAGTGCAATAGGTCTGTTTTCTGTAACCCATGGGTCAGATAAAGAAAAACAACCATAGATACCATAACATCGTTTTGTGTCTTGAATAACTGAAAATAATAAATAATGTTTTTAACATTTTAGCAAGCATATTAGAATACATCTTAAAATAAAAAATAAAACTGCTAAATAGCATAAGAAGAATGCAGTAGTACTAGGAATTCTGATTATAAATACTTAATAACTAAATTCCAATTATTCTTTTATAAATATGACTCTTTGATGGAAAACACGTACTGTATTAGTGTAGTAATGCATTAAACATATGGGTGTGTCTCCACACAAAGTTCAATTTCTATCTGATGAAAAGTTAATACATATATGTACCATATTACAAACAGATAATCGCAAAAATCAATGCATAGTTTGTTGAGGGTTTTCGAATTTTTATTTAATACCAAATCATCATTGATTATTAAATATTTAAAGTGCGTATCTTTATAGCTACACAAAAAAAGACTCCCACCACCATGTTATATTTATCAAAGATATATAATACGTAAAAATTTCAGCTTTAAATTTCATAAATATTTGAATACATAAAAAAATATATATTATAATATTAACCCCTCCTATTCTTTTTGTAAATGGCAAATATGTGGGTCATTTTAAATTTATCTAATATTTCACACAAAATTGATGTATTTTTACTCCCTTTATAATAACTGTGGCGTCTGATTGATTGATTGCTTGTCTGTCGAAAAAACTTTGGATCGATTTTTAACCCTTTTCCCGTGATTCAATCGAGCTGAAACTTTTCAAGTAATCTCGTGGCGACGATCAAGAAGATGTATCAAATTTTCATTAAAAAAAATAATAATTAAATTTTGGATTTTTCAAATTTTTAATGGTTTTTTCATACAAGTTGTATGGAGATTCTGACGCATATGCTAGACACGAAACCCGAAAATCAGAAAGGGAGTATTGTAAAAACTTGGTTTTTATGGGTTACCTTTTTACTCCTTTTCTTTTAACTCGTAGCTTCTGCTTGCTTGTCTGTCGAAAAAACTTTGGATTGATTTTTAACCCTTTTCCCGTGATCTAATCGAGCTGAAACTTTGCAGGCAGACTCGTGGCGACAATAAAAATTATCTAACAAATTTTCGTTTAAAAAAAATAAATTATAGTATAATTTTGGATTTTTCGAAATTTTTTATTACTCCCTTTCCTAGCGTCGCCCGACTCAAGCCCAATGCATGAGGTAAGCGCCAAACCTGTTTCAACTAGTAAATGAGAAAGGGAGTATAATAAAAACTTTGTTTTTATGGGTTAGTTTTTTAAATGACTGATTCTTCTTATATAATCTGTTCAATAGAACGGAATAGAATACAATATGTATATAATAAAATTACATGCATGAAATATATGCAAAATGTATAGATGTTTTGCCATTTATTGAACCAGAAATCATATTATTATATTATAAGGAAATAGAAATCATATTACAGTAAAATCCTATTAATTCGAACCCCGATAATTCAAAATTCATCATAATTCAAAATTTATAAAACACACAATGTTCATTTCATAGGAGATGAATCCCGATAATTTGAAAACTCCGGTAATTCTTAATTCAAAATAATTTTTAGCCCCTTGCGCCATAAATCAATATATTTTAGTTCATATGATTCGAAATTTGACAGGATTTTTATTTTTTTCGAGTGAGAACAACAAATATGTCAATATCGGGTACTTTAGTAATAGAAATATCGTGATCTTTGTATTAGCATAATACATATTACGTTTTCAAATGATTTTTTGAAATATGCAAATACATTTTTCATAAATTCAGACACAAAATTTAGACTATTCCATAAAATGAATGGCTTTTTTTATGAGTTTTACGTTTTTTGGCAAATTTCGCGATCGCTTTGAGAATTTTTTTTTTGCACCTTGAATTTTGAATTAACGAGGTTCCGCTAAAACAAAATATTTTTTGGGTTCCTTGAATTTCGTATTATCGAGGTCCTACTGTATTACATTATATGAGCAATCTAATCAACACTTTGAAGGTTGATTTTAATTAATTTAATATAATTTATTTAATTTAATTTTTTATTTTTCATTTAATTTAATTTTTTTTATTTAGTGCTATAATTTAATTCATACTAATATGGTAAAATCAACATCTGTATATGAAGAAATAGCTATGCGAGTATACAAAATAACATATATGTAATTAAAATATACCAACCCGAGGTATTTTTAACTTCCGTGTCATTCTGTACCACAAACAGTATTGTTGTGAACATAAGCCCCGCAGTAATGTTTAGCATCTTCTATAATTTATTTTTTGTACAACTTCAACTAGATATGAAAATAGTTATAATGTAATCACGAAACTTCACATGAACGATACACAAATTTTGAAACTTAGCATGTCAGATGCACAACATGTAAATCACTCCAACTATGTACTATTTGTTAACAACAATAATAATATATAAATCACTTTTATTTTCGTCAGTTGTCACGTTATATAGTATAAAATATTCAATGTAAAAAAAATAACCGAATATATTACGGTTATTACAGTTTTTTGCAATTCATTTATAATAGTTTTTTGTTGCAATTGAAACCACATAACTTTTAGATGTAGAATATAAAATGTTTATAAATTTTCATTAAGTTAGGTTAAATAAATGTTCTTGATTGTTTTTTATGTTAAAATTATACATTTAACTTAAAAACATGAATTAATAGATAAAATTATGGTATTGTTTTAAAACGGTCCTTCTTTCAAGAAGTCTTACGAGCAACTAAAAATGTGAAGAATAGCAATACTGTTGAACAGACATAACACTGAGATAAAAATACTCTGACGCAAATGGCAATCCATCACATACATAAATAATATTCATTACACTTCGACCCCTGTAAACAAACTATTATTGAAATCTTATCATCTTCCAAGCAGTGTGTCTCTCAGAAACAGGGTGTCTCTCCTCAGTATGTTAATTTAACACCATGAAACCATTCAAACTTATACATATCAAAGAAGCCTCGAGGATTGTTTGCACCCGGTAAAATATTTGATTTTTATTTCTTTTTGCTTTAATGATAAACAGTATGTGTAAATATAAATTTGAGAATTCAACATTGACTACAGTTGTATCACTTAAAGTTAAGAAATTTGATCAACTGAAAATATTTATTGGAATATATACCATACCACTTATAATTTTTGTAATAATATGCCCTGCTGTCACGTACATAGTAAATGATTTTGAAAAGAAAATTCTCCGAAAAATACTTGGGCCAAGAGGGGATAATAATCAGTAATGTAGCATATTCGCAGCAATTAAGAGATAAAAGAACTTTATTAAAATCCTGATTAAGTTACTTCTGATGGCTGTATAACTCTTGAGGAGTTCTAGCCTTTTGAATGATGTCTTTCCACTTCTTCCGATCAATTGCATTGTACTCCTATCCTTCCTTCCCCCCTAGCTTCTCCAGATCAGCCAGTGCATTGTCCATGATGAGCTGTTTGGGTCTGCCAGTTGGTTGGTTTAGTCTCATGTACTATTTTAATGGCTCTGTCGCTCGCTTTCTCAACATAGTTGTCCTATCCAAACTAGTCGGCCATATCTGATGGTGGTGGTGGTTAAGAAATGAAAAGAGTCTCCGTTGTTCTTTAAGGGTCGTTGTGTTCTAAATGTTATTATTGGTTTGATGATAAAATGGTTGATATGGTAAAATCAAAATAATATAGGTATAATAAAATGGGCGGGACACACATAGCATAAGAATATGGAATGTTCCATGAGCCGCAACTAACGAGGGATCCCAAGATGGTGACCTCTTGGCAAACCCAGATTTACATAGAGTGACAATGCGAGGAGAGATCGAGATGCTTTACGTTCCTGTCACTCAGTGGAGAGCGTTGGCTCGGGACAGAGGCATCTGGTGCCGAGTTGCAGGTTCAGGAGTAGTATTAGTAATTATTTTTTTGTAATTGTTTTTTATATTATTATGGGCGCGGAGATTACTGAAAAAACTACAATTTTTTTTTTTTAAATACGAGCCAAACTCTGTACAAACCAAAATAGTTTAGTACAGAGCTTCAGGCAGAGTTTGAAAAGAGACTGAAACACTGTCAAAATAAAACTAGGATCAAAACCTCCGATCCTAGATTTGTTTCCGTTAATTACCAAAAAAAAAACCTCCTCAACAAGCACTACGCACAAAAAAATGATATATTATTTCACTCATAAATAATAAAATATAAATTCTTCAAAATTATTGTGTCAATAATGAAAATTTGGAAAGAATTTGCGAACGATCTAGGGATCACACAAGACTCAACTTTAAAATTTCATATTCACATAAATAGTATAACAAAAAGTTCATACAAAATACTAGGCTTCATTCTTTGCATAACTTAAAGTTTTAATTGGTCTCAAATATGTATAAATTTTTAATTCATACTGAGTTAGAATATGCACCACTGGTATGGGCACCAAGCTATGACAAATATATAAAAATGATAAAATCCATCCTATAAAAATGTTCTTTGTGAAATTCAAATAATAGTTCCCATTAAAATCACCTTAATATGCAGTAACTTTCATTAAAAAAATTTCAGTACGAATATTGGATACATCTCACCAAAACCACAATTTAAAAGAACATACAAAAGTCTTTATTCGCAAAGAAATATATGTAGACATATTTTCAGACTGCAAATTGAAATTCAAAAAGAACATTGTATTGTAACTGACAATATGATCATTGATACAACAATCTCCTTGTGTGCTTATACCTTTGTATATGAACGTAGTTATGCAGAAAAGCGCCAGGCCACAATTTTGTTAAAACTGAGATATTGATGTCATCGGGAGGAGGAAGGTCAAATCTATGTTCTGCTAAAGCCAGCCAAGCCGCTTTCATACAAAAATTCACAGTAATCGCCTTCCGAAATATTTATTGATCGCGTAAACATTTTAAAATCTGCAGAAAGCGCCCACGCTACTTAAAACAATTTAAATATGACTATTCCTCAAAATTTATTCATCAGAAAACAGCTATAAAATAGTTATTTAGTATTTTTATATAGTTTAAAAAATACATATTCACATAGCGATCATAAAAATCCCACACAAATATAAATTTAATTACTAGATATTCATAATAGATAAGTAACTGGCTATTTTCTACAGAATGCATATTCGGCATAACAAGATCAGACAGATGAAAAAACATGAAAATTTCTAAAAATCTACTTTATAGTTATTAGAAATTGGCATTTAAATATTATTTATAATTTTTCGAAGTAAAGAACATTATAGGTTTTGTATAGATTTGATTATTCAATTTTTGGACAAAAGTGGTTTTATCTCAGTTTATTTCGTGGCTGGCTGCTTTCTGCATATCTACATTCATATGATAGTCTTATTGCAGCATTTGTAAGGGCCATTTCATCTGAAATGGTTGCAACACTACACGTACCATGTACCAACTGCAAGTAGACTAAAATATAATTAACAATTAAAAGAAATATTTGATGGCAATATTTTATGACAGTATACCTATTATAGCATGACGCATAAAATTTATGTGCATGTCATACCTGTGTTTGTGTTAAGACTAAATATGTAAAATAAAAAAGGATAATATAATAATAATGTTTTATTTTTTTAAGTTGTGTATCATTTTTTACTTTCGTTTTTATTTCTCTTTTTATATTTATTATTCTTTTCTTCACATGTATAATTTTGTATGTAATATTTATATTTTAATTTGCAGACCAGGTCTTGCACATCCAACTCAATTATGCTGGAATAATAAACTCGTTACTATTATGATAGAATATTTTTACACCTAATAGAACTCTTTCCAGATACATTAATTAACAATTTTCCACCCAGAAGCTTGACGTAATGCCAAATATGTACATATCACCAAATTGTACTGAAATTGAAAAGAATTTCTAGTCCAGCTAGTCAAAGGTCAGCCAGCCGGATGCAAACTTTTGTGCAATCAAATAAAAAATATTCAGATTACTTTATCAGGATTCCATACACCAAGCCTACTGAAAATTTATATTATACATATTTCCGTGGCAATTTGGAATAGAGAAATGTATATGTATGTATCCTCTCTATGAATTAATTTGAAACTGAAATAAAAAATTACATTCCCATATAGAGCATCCCATCCCGTATATTTACATCCCCATGTTTGATTTAATATTCAACTTCCAAACGCTTTCCTGGATGTGGAAACAGTTTATTTTGATATTGGATTTGTGAATAACGGTAAGAAGCTTCCCTAATGACCGAGAGGTTTGATTTTAACCCAGTTATTTATAAAAAAATCCTTTTGAATCATGAAAAGGGTTTTCGTATTCAGGGCATTTATTTGAGAAAGATCCCAGCCAACAGAAAAGGAAAGCTATATTAATTTATGTACGACATCAAATTAGATAAACCAGAACAAAAGCAATGCTCAGCGTTATGAATGCCGGATTGAAGTTTTAAATTTATACTTGAAGGTACAACAGTGAATTACGGACCGATTGGCTCTGATATTCGTTACCTTTATATCCGTTCAACAGCATTCACATTGCTATCTGAAATAAAGCTGGTAGAATTTGAACAGAAAAATATGTAATGAAAATACATTTATTTTTAAAATTAATTTAAAAATCACAAAACTTTAATATTAATTCATAGTCATAATAAATTCTGCAGATATAGATTGTATTTACAAAATTCTGCAGGAATATAATAATGTATAATTAATCGGTGGCATGATCATCCATAATATATATAAAATGCTTAGGTGGTATTAAATCAAGAAACAATATATTGCAAGCAAGGTATATTCAGGTACGCAGGTCCTTCTAGAACAACACAATTTGTGAACATCTATTGATTGTTTTGATGTGATGGAATGGTCAATGTTTGAAAGCGAAGTTCTGTGGTGTCTCGTGACATTATAAATAACATCGCATCATGAAACCGAGCATACACTCTTGCACATGTGCTTGCATATTGAAAAATTGTTTTAAAAAAAATAAAGAGACAATTAATTATATAAACATTGGTATGAAAAATAAAATACATACATAAAACTTTTATTTAATTTTCAGTCAAATAAATCATCGCACTATATCTCGTAGAGGAAGAAAGAGAATAGAATGCTACACATTCCTGTCTCAATTCCTTTCCTTGCACTTTAGTAAAACTCCTGACATTGTTATCTTTCTGAATTTGTTATTTTTGGTCATACCCAGTTCGCAAGGATTCCAGTCTTAAAAATGTCCTGACTATTTTTTTTCATCAACCATTTAAAATATGTGCCTAAATTATGTAAGTAAACATTTCTAACTGGCATTCCACCTATACTTTAGACCCGAGGAAACTTACTTTATAGACAAACTAATTTACTTGCTCGAAATTAATTTAAATTAAATTTATTTTTACTTATGTATATAAATTCTGTCACCACTTATTTAAAAAAAAAACAATATCCCCACAGAGTATAAAAATACACAAAGATGAACTAAGCCCTTTCTTTAAGAGCGGGGACTGAGTTCCAGTGGAAGTGTCCCCTCTTATGTGTGTATGACTAAGACACATTTAAACTGCAGTTTAAGTATTTATTCTTGCATAAATAAATCCCCTAGTAAATAAGACATACTTAAAAAAAAAATTATACAAACCGAGTTTCATTGAGTCAAAATTAGCTCGTATTAATTTTTTTAAACAAGTCCAACATATTGGCACCAGATGTGGCATCAGATTGTGGGCAAGAAATTTAAGTTAGTTCATGTCTATATATTTTTGTGAATATTCCTAGTAAAATGCTATAATAAATCTCATAAATTATTATTGTATTATCATAAGTAATTTTTTATAAATGTGTGATATATGTGTAGTAAGAAAATATTATATATACAGCATGTCCCAAAAGTATATGTTATCACTTGGAAGGCTGGTAGGCCAACACATGACTCATGTCATGAATCATGGATAAGAATATCGAATATGACATTTGTAAAAAATCATTGAGACATTAGCACTTTTTGAATTTCCACAAGAGGTTCCTGTATATATATATGGTCTATATTACATACTTAAGAATTTTATTAAATTACGCTCTAGTTAAGGACGTGAACAAATCGAGGGTAGAAAGCCAAAATGGTGTTAATGATTATTTTGAAATTTAGGAGGGCAAAAAAAGTTTTGTCAACCTGATTTTGTTAATGTTTCTTTTATTATTAATTGATTTCCATATTTGTTAATCCAAAACACATATGGAAATTGTTTAATAATAAAATAAATATTGACAAAATCAGATTGATAAAACATTATTTTGCTCTCCTGTAAAGTTAGAAATAATCACTAATGTCCTTTTGGATTTCTACCCTCGATATCTAGTTACGAATCCACATATAATTTATTATAAAAGTTAAAACTGAATATATAAATAGTATTCTCTAAAGGATTTGTAACTGTTCACTAAATCAAATAAATGTCTAAATTGCAGATGAGAAGAAAACCATTTCCCTCTTTTCAGTCTTATCAAATCCGACTATTTTATTCTCGTGAGTCCTATATCAAATTAGCCTCAACATTTTATAATTCATTATGTAACTAACATTTTATTACAAAAGGCTTATTTTTCAAATGAAAAATAAGCTTTTTAAAAGAGGAAGCGATGCAGCTGAGAACGGTGGGAATTGCAACATTTCTTTTTTTTATTTTGTATTTCTTTTTTTGATTTTATAATCATTCACTTCCTTACTAATATTACCATCACATAATAAAAATTCAGTACCAAAAATATATAAATAAACAATTCAACAAAGACAAATTTAAAAGTAATGATTATACTTATGAATTGGATAACACATTGCAGAGATGTTAATTTTAACATGTTTTATTTTTACTGCAAAGAGTTAATTACAAGCAGGTTTAGCGTGAAAATTGGAATTCGTAATATCGATTCTCCATACAAAATGACTCAGTCGTGTTAATTTTAGTATGGATAATATTTAAATTAATGTGACCCAATCGCATATACGAGCAGTTGTAAATCAAAACTTACCCAACTCCATGAAATTTTTTTTTCAAATCAAACAAAAAAAGTTGCCCATTTTGTTTACAACTCGAATAAACTAATTTTTAACAAGCAATAACTTTAGATTGATACTTGATACGATAGTTAACTAATATTTAAAACGGAGGAATGAGCAAAGAGAATGTATTGACATTCAAATCGAAACTCAACAATTCATATGTTTGTTTTGTTATAGATGAGATTTTTTAGATTCTTGAGATTTTTTGGTCTGATGCAATATTAAAGAAAATAAAATTGAATTCCTAAATTTTTTTAACAAAGATACACATTTAGTTCATTAAGTATATCAAAATATAAATTTAACAGGATAAAATTAAAATTTAATGTAAGACGAAAATATTTGGTTTCAAAACTCAGTCAAAAATATTGAAGGAAACACAAATTAGGTGTTATAAATTAATGAAAGAATGTGTAGTGAATTAATGAAAAAGCTGCAAATATGTAAATTCATGAATGTGATTTTTGTGTGCAGCGAAGTGGTGGTTATTGTATCCAATAGTTATGAATGAGAGAATCAGCCACATAGAATGCTCCGTTTAAGTACAGAATCAAACATCGAAAATTTATATACAGTAAAACCCCGATAATTCGAAATTCGCCATAATTCCAAATTTTTAAAATCCACAAGTCCCAAAATGCTAGTTTCATAGTAGGTTAAACCCGAAAATTCGAAAATACCGGTAATTCGAAATAATTTTTAGCCCCGTGCGTCATAAATCAATACGTTTTAATTTACATAATTCATTTTTTTTTTAATTTGATGAAATTGAAAAAATATTTCAATTTTTTTCGCAGGTGAGAACTACAGATATGTCAATTTCGGATACTTTAGTAATAGAAATGTGAAGGTCTTTGTATTAGCATAATAAATATTGCATTTTCGAAATGATATGCAAAAATACAGACGTTTATCACAGAATTAATTGTTTTTTTCACGAATTTTATGATTATTGGCGAAATTCGCAATCACATCACGATTTTTCGAAATAATTCAAAATAATTTTTAGTCCTGTGGCTTAACATTTTAGTTCAAAAAATTTGATATATTTTTTTTAAATTTGACAAAATTTAAAAATATATGTCAATTTTTTCGCAAGTGAGAACAACAAACATATACTTTAGTAATATAAATGTCGGGGACTTCGTATTAGCAAAATAAATATTACGTTTTCAAAACGATTTCTTGAAATGTGCAAGAATAACGTTTTTCGCAAAATTAATGACATTTTTCACGAGTTTTAAGATTTTTGGCGAATTTCGCAATTGTATTGCGAACTAAAATTTCTTTTGTACCTTGAATTTCGAATTAACGGGGTTCCACGTAATTCAAATTTTTTTTTTGGGTCCCTTGAATTTCGAATTAACGAGGTTTTACTGTGCATAACTTTTACGCAACCAATTATTTGGAAAAAAAATCAGAATACAACATATATTTCGTAATGTTTCTATCACAATTGTTATCATAGTATTCATATTTTGATACATAGCGTGTCTGTGCCCACTCGGGTGAGAACCTCCATACGTTTCGATATGTCGCTGCTGCCAATAATTGTCAAATAGATCGATGTTAGCACCCGCCGCAAACCACTAAATGTGAGATAAAAGTAATAAAAAAGTTTTCATCTCTGTTCGCGTCGATAGGTTGCGTTACTTTCTTCTAATAATACATATATTTTTGTTTTGTCTTTTTGAGATTTTACCTCAAATGACCTCACTGAGTATTAAACCTGGGTATTAAAGGTTCGATTCCCGGTGAAGGTACAATACATCCATGAGATTTTCTAAAACCTTGGTATTTTGTTTTGAAAATTTTAAAACAAAAAAATACTAAAAAATATTTTTTTATGTCATTAGCATTTTTTGTTATTTTTAACTAATTTTGTAATGTTTTCATGAGTTTCGAATCCATTTTGAATCCATTTCGAATCAGTTCTTCCAAAAAAACATTTTTTGTCTCTTAAATTTAGAATTAACGAAAATTTACTGTTTATTCTGATGTATGTGAATACAAAATGAATATGTAATATATGAATACATATTTATATTAATTACTAGACCAATGAGCTAGAAAATGAAAACATAAAAAATAAAACCAACTTAGTTAACCAAAGTTACCAGGTAGTGCGATTAGACTTTCAATACATGTGGTCAAAGGTAGAATAACTATCACGTAACAGATGTCACTTCATTATTTTGGCTTTACATTGTTCAACTTATAATATCTAAATTTTATCCCACATTTTCCAATAAACTTATGTGCGATAATCGTATAGCGAGTAATACTTTTGAACAATTTGTGTGAAGCAAGGAAGAAAGAATGCCATCGGTGGCCAAGAAATTTTGTTTCAAATCCAAATTACAAGTATGTGCTCGCTGCGTAAAACATTCGGTGGATTATGATTTATAAGGGCAATACAAAAGGACTCAGGGGTTGTAATCTAGCAAAGTCGACGAAATGACTGCATCAATAGAAAAATAAATATATCTTCAGTTATACAGTTGTAGCCTGTGTGTGAAGACGTAATCCAAGTCTCAAATTCTAACAATACGATCAAATGATCTAAATTTTTGAAGTGTTGAAAGCAACAGGAATAGAGGGCGTTCGCAAAACATGACATGATCAAATACACTACAAATATTGGAGGATGGCCCTGTTAAAAGTCTCAACAACCCTAGAGCTTGCATGAGATGAATGAATGTAGCCGAAGCAAAAGTGGTGTGCCAAGATAGAAAAATATGGCATTCTATCCTCTCTGCCTACCCCTGCGGAGAAACGGTGTGATGGATAGTTAATTAGTTGAATATAATTTTCACAATGTGTTTTTTTAAGTTAATTTTTATAACAAACACCGTTTACAACGATATTCTTCTCTAAGAAACCAAAGCGTATAATTGATAAAACAATTCATATAAATACTTTTTAGTTTTTTCCCCACGCGCTCCCAATTCGTCCCTGTTTGGACAGACATCCGGGGCGTGGGCGACGAACGTGTCCATGGACCGCAGCGTTATAGAATTATATGTTACGTATATATACTCTTTTTTGTTTTGTATTTGTAATAAAATATGATGCCGTTAGTTTTTAAAACACTCCCACTTCAGTTTTTACACATTTTAATAGCACACTGCACCATTTTAAACAAAAATCGAGCAATATATTGCAAGTAAACAAGCAATGTTCACTTCACGAGCGTCTGTCGTCAAATGCCGCCATTTGATGGTCAGAAATGGGCGTGGTCTTATTGTTGGTCAAAATTTTTGCCACAGTTTTTCGGTCACTGTGAGACTTCTATATATTTACTTTTCTGTCGGTAAAACATTGGTCTCTTAAAAAATATAATTTATTTACTCTTGTGTAGTTTTGTATTTATATAACTCAAAATATTTATATCGTATGATAATTTGAATTAACGCATCTTAGTGAGAAAAAGCAGTGAAAACTCCGCACCTGTAGTTCTGGCCTTCGAAAATGCTGTACCCAATTCAATCAATGTAAACGTTCAGTTATAATATAAAAAGTGATGTTGACGATTAAACTGAAAATTGCAGGATTATTCCCCATCGGGTGTTTGCGCAAGAAACAATCTGCACGATGTTATTATTTTGTTTCAACAACCTTTTTTTTCATTATACATATTGAAATTTTTCGATGCATAATTTGTATCAAAATTTGAAAATTTTGTTGTATTATTTTTATATGATTCTAGAAGCCAATACGCACATGCCTCGTACTAACTTTTCTTAACTAATGTCCCAACTATACTTCGCAATTATGGCAAACTGCCCTGTAGGGGCCTATTGAGATCACAAGAAGAAAAGTTCTTAGGTTTTCACGGCCACTCAAAATCTTCAAGTTTGTGTTTACTGGGGTATTATGCCGTGTTGATGCGACCTTTCGGATTCCATTGCAGGGTCCATCATCAGCCCTGAAGATGGACCCTGCAATGGGATCCGAAACGTCGGCCCGAAAGGTCGCAACAACACGGCATAATACCCCAGTAAACACAAACTTGAAGACACAAGAAGAAATTTTAAAGAACTCAATTGAAAAACTCCAAAAATTGAAGAAACCGCTGCCGAGTTTTACCGTAAAACTATCCCCTGTCAGCCTTCCCTGGATGACGACCAATAATATTTTCAGCTTAACAAAAAAAATTGTTATGTACAGGGTGAACTGAGCTAGTCCACAATACTTTACAGGTAGATTCCTGCTTTAATAATAAGTCGAAAATATTCAAGCAAACGTAACCTATATCTTCTATAGATGATGTCACAGGTTTAGGAGCAGTCAGTGGAATTGTAATTGTCCATAACTGTGGGGACCACAAGGTAAATGAAACCTTCTTATGTTATGACACATAAGAAAGTGTCATTTAAATTTCTTGAAAACCCTGTGACATCATTTATTGAAGTCACCTAATAACAAAAATAAAAAAAAACAATGTAAGAATTTTGCAGAAGAAATTCAACAACGTGTGTAAAACAAAATGTGAATAAAAAATAAAAACTAACAAAATAAAACTGAAAAACTTGCATTAAAAAACAATGCATTAGTCAACAAAAAATCAACTGTCATTTAGATTGCGGCAACATGGGCGTGAAGCGAAATACGCCACGGTGACTATTTCAGGTTCGAACTGCAAAAATACAATTCCAAAATTCCTAAAACATTGCTGTTATAAAAATGAAACTTTCCGAAGGTGCCAGCATAGCGCAGAAGAATGAATGATGGTAAAACGAGCACAATTATTAAAAAGGATCATTAGTCAAACGTTGAAAATATTTACTTACAGTAATTAATGTGTCTCTTTTTATGTAGTTCTAAGGTAATTTATACTCGTTTGAGCAGGAATCCAAACATGAAAATAATTAATGTACCTAAGATTACAAGCTGCCGGCATTGAAAAGTCAGAATTCATCAAATGTTGGCATGAGTTTTTGGAAAGAAATATAAACGTTTGCTCGTAAATTTCAATGAATGTAGAGTTGGCATGTTGAATTTTCAAATGTTTTAACGCAAAACTGGGAAAATGAAAAATTCATCTGCATTAATAGTGAAATATTTGTATGGGAATGTACGGAGATGAAGAGGTTTACTGTATCTCAGCTCACTTGTCTAGCAGTAGAGTGCTGGTTTTGGACATGATTAATTGCACAAGTACTTTATAAACCTTAATTAATATTAGTTATTAATTTGAAGCACAAAACAATTCATTTGAAATTTTGATATAAAGTCTTTGAAGGTGTAGATGAAAAATTACAATTAAAGGAAACCATATCTTCAGCAAAAAGTTCAGATATGGACATGGAATCTTGTATATTTTGTCCTCTATCAATAATTTTGTGAAATTCTTCAAAATAAATGTTCTCTTTATTTTCCGAATACTCTGCAATAGGACTGTATTTTCGAGGAACTTTGTTTAAATTCTCATTACAACTCATCTGATGAGTACAATCAGACGAGGTCTCTTCATTAAAGCCACTATCGAATCGCTTCCAGCTGACACTGGAGACTTCAGTATGCGAGTTGAAGGATTTTGTCACATCTACGTGCTTGGTTGAGTTGCATACAGTGACATCAGAGTTTGATAACATATTATTTTTACTAAGGCATAAATCATTAAAGCCACAATCCATTCGACAAAAATTATTCTCTTTGGGTAAGGATAAAGGTAATTTGTTGACAACATCAGAATCACATCTGACAGAAATCGAGGACTCCACAATGTTTATATTGTCCACAGACTTTACAGTTGGTCGTTTTATAATATGATTTTTGTCAAAGTCAGTACTAAAACTATTATCCAGTGACATTCTTACAGGACTAGATTTTGAAACTAATCTGAAACTTTCATCTCCTGTACTACACTGCGGAGGCAGCAATTTATTTTTTGTAGGTGTAAGATATTGGATAATGTCCCTCAGTCTTTCATTTTCATACTCAATTGCACTTTTACAATCACATTGTCTTAAGTTTAATGTCTTATGATTAGTATCTACAGTTGTCGCATCAGCATCGCACTTTCCGCAAGTGTCCAGCTCGGGATCCTTATTTTTCATTACAATCTGTGCCATTTCCACATCCCAATAATTACCAGATGTTTGCTTAGAAGAACTTGAATCAGAATCACCTAAAAATACAAATCCATATGTAAATACTTTCAGATCACTTCACATAATTTTTTTTGATAAAAAATATAGAGCAAGGAAAAATGGTACAAACCCATAACAGAATGGCAGCGAAGAGATTGATCACCCGAGAAATTCATAGAAATATCACTGCTTACATCCATATTAAAATCTAATTTCATCGATGATCTACTTCTCCCAAGATTGGGGTTAGATATTTCAAACTTGGAGCTACATATTTCTTCATTCTCTCCCACTGGACATCCGTTGCAGCAGAGTTTCTTAAGGTTCATATTTTTAATGTCACTGTCTGATTCACTGATGACATCGGGGCTAGATTTTGCTGAAGACTTAGAAGTGCAACTGGATTTTTCAGGAGTTGATTGAGAAAATGGTGACGCATCATAACTGTGATGAAGATTTTCAAGTTTTTCTGGTGAAACTTTTTGTAAAAGTTTCTCGACTTTGTTATCCTAGAAGAAAAAAAAAATGTCTTAAGACGGCACATACAATGAATATTCATCTTTTCGCATTTTTTTTTATGAAAATGTATGTTTTTTATTATTCATTTGTCTATATACGAAAGTATATTTTTTAGGACTATAACATATGTAGACAGATATAATCCTTGTTTTGATATAAAAGTAATAAACTGAACATTATTTATAATAATTAAGAAAATATAGGCTTTTTCACTGAAAGGCCGCAGTGATAAAATTATTTTTTAGTGTTAGAAATCACCCTTCCTAACGAAATATTTATAAATACACGTACTTAATGTTTTCTTATGAGTGCATAGCCAACATTGTGGAGATAAAACTATACTAAAATAATAAAGAAAAGTTAAATAAATATTAATAAAGTTATAAATTGTTGAATTTGCATACATTTTGAAAAATAAAATAACTAACCTGTGGCGATTTTCTAATAGGGGATAGTGAAGGTGATCTCATACAAGTGTCTTCTCCGGAACAAAAGTTTTTTCTGACTCTTTCGGAGCCCTCTTTCAATACAGGGCTGAATTCTGCCAGCTCGTGATGCAAGTCCTCTGTTGACAAAGTGGCATTGGGCCTGGCTACAATGTGCCCATCTGATCTTTTAGCGATGGACATTCTCGATACGGGAGTATCAAAATTTCGCTTCATACCACGCAATAATGCATTCTGGAAATTAAGAAGTGCATACAGTAGGACCTTGTTAATTTTCATTTTATTCTAAATTAACATTGATAATTTGATAATCCCGCCAACATGCAACTCAAAATATACGACACGATTTTATGTTAATAATTGGTAACGCTGCAAGATACAGGGAAATGGAGAATTTTGTCTTCATTTTTTACAAAGTGCAAATAAAAATCAAATTACAATCACTCCTTATTTAACTATTCAATATATGTACTTGTAATTTATTCAAAATGCTACTCATTGCTAAGTGGCTTCATAGTAAATCTGCGACTAAATAATGATAAACAATATACATTAAAATACCCGAAATTCACCATAATTCTAAATTTTAAACATCAACATACAAGACCCAAAAAGTTAATTTTCTAGTTGATTCACGTTGAGAATTCAAAAACCCCGGTAAAATTTTTTATATGATATAATTTTTAGTCCCTTAAGCCATAAATTGAAGCATTTTTACATCACGCAATTTGAATTTTTGTAAGCTATAAAATGTTTATAATGCACGCAGCATGCCTCGATTCTGCTACCACCCACCGCATGCCAGTATTAATCAGATAAATCGATATTATCAAACATATTATATTGATAATTGTCAAATGTATCGACATTAGCAGTCGCTGCATCTGGGCAATTGTCAAATAGGTGAATATTAGCCATCACCGCCTACCGATAACTAAACTTAGATCATTATATATTAAAAGTTGCCGTATCTAAATAATTGTCAAAAAGATTGACATTAGCAGTTGTCACATTGGTATTTGTCAAATAGAAATTCTTTATTTTTTTAATATAGATGTATTCATTTTATAGAACTCCATTTTTAATCAACAAAATAAAAATCAAACACGATTTTTGATAATGGCCTAGACAGCCAAAACGATCATTCATACATTTGGAAAAATTAAATGCATCAATGTTAACTAAATTTAATAAAGTAAATAAAATTTCACAATTTGTTACTAATTTTGCAACGTTTTTGCCCATCCGCACAATAATTGTTTTTATCAGTTTGAGAAAAGTACCACAGGCAAAGGAGTGGGGGTGCTTTGGTCGAATGTGACGCGGGTGGAGATGCCGTAAGGTATTGACAGTATTGTCAGTACCTTACGGCATCATCATTGAAATCTCAAAACTATAGGAATTTTTAAATTTTTATTCACATAATAATGATCCAGATACACTTAAAAACATATTTTCATTATAAAAAAGTCATTTTTAAAGGAAATATTCTTAAGATTTTTTCATCCCCCTGTTCAGAGCATGAGCACTTTTTTTGAAGTTGAAATTTTTTCAATTGAATTTCACACTGTATAATAAAAATGAACACAACCCTAGTGTCTAAAAATTTAACTATATTAAAATTGTTATAGTGTTGATATCGAATTCCATAGTATGCTTAAAATTTTTCATTATTTTTCTCTTTATTATATTCATTTTTAATTTTTTTGTTTATTATTAGTTTATTTTTATTGTTGTCTCACATAACTGCATTATGATTATCGCATATTAGTTATCATTATTTTTTCTTATATGTAGGTACATAGTATGTACTACTTATTATTTAATATTTATATAAATAAAAATTAAGTGTTTGTTTGTACAAAATCGCTAATCTCTGAAAGTTCTTTAACTACTGCTTTGAAATTTTGACATAACGTTCCATTCGAATTCACACAAATTATTTTTATAAAAAAGGCGCCGGTACCTACCCTTTCAAAATTGATAAATATTTAGATATACCTAACATTTACCGAATTCAAATTTTTTGATTACATTCGGTTGTCTTTACTTAAATAAAGCATCTAAACCAATGAGAAAATGCACTTACCGTTTTAAACGACATTATCCCAAGATTAAACACAAAACAATATACTTATACGATTCTAAAATAAAGTGACTCGTTGTAGAACGCAGTAAGTAGTTTGCATCAAAATTGTTAATATATAAAATGCACTTTTCGCTTCTCTAATTCGGACAAAATATTTATAACGATACCAATAATAATAAGCGTTTTTTGTAAAAGTAACACACGCTACTTATACCTATAAAACTCAATGTCTGTCTGTCTGTTCTTTAAACAAATCTACACTGATCTGACCCAAATTTTGCACTTATACTTTAGGACCCGGCGGGTAACATAGGCGACATTTCCCCCCTCCCTCTGATATATTTTCCATGTAAATCTGTACCGTTTGACCAATCTGATTAAATTTTGAATACTTATTCTTTAGGACCAGACGGATAACATAAGGGACATTTCTCCCCTCCCCCTCCATGAAAATCTTTCTGTTCGACCGATCTGACTCAAATTTTGCATCTTATTCTTTATATCTCGGCGGGTAACATAGGTGACATTTGCCCCTCCCCCTCCCTTGAAATTTTTTACATGCAAATCTGTACTGTTCGATCAATTTGATCCAAATGTTGTATATTTATTCTTTAGGACCCAGCGAATAGCATAAGTAACATTTCCCCTCTCCCGCTTTACCTCTTCCCCTGATATATTTTCCATGCAAATCTGTACTGTTTGACCGATCTGACCCATATTTTGCATTCTTATTCTTTAGGACCTGGCGGGTAATATAGGTGACATTTCCCCTCCCCCCATACCCCGCCCCACCAGTGATATATTTTCTGTACATATCTACTCCATTTGTCTGATCTGACCACAATTCTGCTTACTTAATCTTTAGGACCTGGTGGTTAATACAGATGACATTTCCCCCCTCCCCTGATATATTTTGCATGTAAATCTGTACCGTTTGACCAATCTGATTTAAAATCTCTTATACTTATTCTTTAAGACCCGGCAGATAACGTAGGTGACATTTCCACCCTCCTCTATGCCTTTTCCTCCCCCTGATATAATTTCAATGCAAATCTGTACTGTTCTACCGAATTTGGCATATATATTATTTAGGACCTGGTGGTAAACAAAGTCTACATTTCACTCCTGTTCATCCAAGCCAATCTACCCTGCTTACAAGGAAACATTGTTTTTTTTAGAGACTTTACAAAACAATGGAACCTTTGTTTCCCCTCATAAACTTATTTTTTACACATCCTTAACCCGTGCAATGCCGGGTACGGCCAGCTAGTGTTTTAAATGTAATGATACTCTCTTACTCACGAGTTATATTACTCATGTAGAAAATAAGTACCATTGTAAAAACTGTCACTATATCGTAAAAAAAATGTATTTATCTATTAAATAAATTAAAAATTAAAAAAATAGCAAACTAACCACATGGGGACTCTGAAATGTAGGGCAGGATAAATTATGGAAACTGGTATGGTGTTCTTCCTCTCCGTCGGAAAATACTTCCTCAAAGCAAAGTTTTCGTCGAAGTGATGCATTAGCTGAGATGTCTGCTTCGCCATTTTGTTCCTTAAAATGATGACGTAAAACATCAACACACGTTATGCAATTTAAAGTGCATTCAATAATTAGAAGTCATATTTACCATTCAGGACATACTTTCAATAATAATTTTTAGAAACAAATAGGTAATTTTTTTAATACAAACATGGATAGAACCTTCATATTTATGATAATAAGAAAATATTGTGATTTTTCTTAACCTACAAGGCCAGGTGGGTAGAAACAAAACACGGCCAGCAGCATTTTAGACCCAGTACACTAAAACTCCGTTAATTCGAAATTTTTAAAACCCACAAATCCCAAAATGCTAATTTCATAGTAGATTAACTCCAATAAAAGTATACAAAATAATTTTTAGACGTAAATAATTTGATTTTTTTAAAATTTGACATACTTAGTTGTAAAAAATATTGAATTTTTTTTTCGCAAGCGAGAACAACAAATATGTAAATATCGGGTACTTTAGTAATAGAACTGTTGCAATCTTTATACATATTAGTAATAAATATTGTGTTTTCTAAATGATCTCTTGTGCAAAAATTCAGCCGTGAAAATGAACAGCGCGGTGGACATTACGACGGTTAAAGCACGCGATAAAAAGCAAAAATGCACGCACACTCTGTTCAGCTTTTGGCAGGCATTATCTTGTAACTTCTACAAGAAAATGCAGATATAATCTTCATTTTTTTTCTTGAAGAATGTCTGTCCCCTTATCTTTATTGTAATCTATGATGTTCTCAGATTATATTGGTAGCACAGCATGCGTGCTCGGGTTAAGAGTTGTAGGAACCGCAGCATCTCTCTTCTCATTTCCTATTTTTGCCTACAACATCACATTTGGCAAGAGAAAACTATTGGTGAGATGGGTGCCGTTTTTGCTCACAGTGGAAGAAAATAGAATCGCATGCCAATTTCGGAGCACTGTTTGGGACATGTTTAACCTTTGATGTGCTGTTGCACGGCAGATGTCGTTTATGCTGTGTGCCGCACTAAATAATACACGAAAGCGCTATTTTTACTTGATTGTTTTTTATTCAAATTCATAGTTAGATGCCAGTAATTTATAAAAAAAAATTTCTTAAAGATACGCAACTAAAGTTTTCATAGGTACTTGTTTTATCACGTTCATCGCCTTATCCAATGATAATGACCACAAAATAAAATACTTAACTTACATTGGGGTATGGTTTGTTTTATTTCGTATTTCAATAGAATTTGCAGCCGAAGGTACAACAAAAATGTAATATAATATCAATAAACTGAATGAAAAACATATTTGAAAATGAGCATCATTGCGAGTGCGGATGAGGCAAGGTGATTTGAGCACAAATTTAGAGTGAACCAAGATTTATTGAAAAGATAACATTCCAAAATCATAATCTACGAAACAAAGTCTTTTATACGATATATGATACGCAATAAATGTGAAATAAAAAGATATCAATAACCGAAAACAAGACTCGCGCACTACCAACGGATACTGAGAACTTTTATGTGAATTTATTCAAAGATTTACGTCGTTTTTGAAAACTATTGCAAAATAATATAAATACAAAATAAACAACAACTTGGACACCTTTATCAGCAATTACTTCAATAAACAATAAAAAACCATCGCACACCAGTTTAAGGAGGTAGTGCAGATCCACGCTCTGGCATATCAAAGGGTAAACACAATGTTGACGAAATATGGATCCATCACTACATGCCAGAAATGAAAGAACAGTCAAAACAGTGACTGGTGAGCCTGCTCTAAACAGCAACCTGGTGAACCTGCTCTAAAGAAAGCAAAAAGCTTTCATCTGCCGGAAAGGTCGTGGCCACCGTTTTTTGAGATTCACAAGGCATAATCTTCACTGACTGTTTGGAGAAGGGAAGGACAGTCACAGTAATACTAATTTATTGGATGCCGAATTGATTAGGAAATCGCCCCGTTTGACAAATAAAATACTCTTTCACCATGACAACATACCATCTCACTCATCATTGCAGATGAACTGTAGCCTCTTTCACTATATTCTCCAGATTTGGCCCCACGCTATTTATTTTTGTTTCCAAATATGAAATAATAGCTTGGCAGAAAGAGGTTACTGTCATTACTGAAACAGGCCTATTTTGCTGAGTTTGACAAATAATATTTTTTGGATGGCCTAAAAAAGTTGGTATTTCGTTGGACTAAGTGTACCAAGGTGAAAGGAGACTACGTTGAGAAATAAAAAAGTATTTCCTTCCATAACACGGGTTCAACCCTCATTCATATAATATACGTTAAATATTATGCTTTGATTAAAACAAACGGAATGTTGTAAGACTCATGTTAGTCTAGGTAACTCATACTACCCGTCATCCCAGCATGTTCACACAGGGATAAATGGCATTTTGATCACTTTGATGTCAGATAATGTAATACACATCTTGTGGTATTGAAGAACAAACCTTAGGAAATGTGTTAAACTGTTTGAGTATGTCCTCAACTTGTGGTGGCAGTTCAGCAGGAAAAGTAAGCATAGTTTGGGTCCAAACTGAAAAACAGGTTAGAAACAATATCTTAGATAAACATACTATTATAAATAAAGACTTATTTCATTTTTACTCTAGAATATAAGAATATAATGGGTGACATTCCACATGCTGTATCCAACAAGGTGATAAAGGAGATTATTCTGAACTAAATAAATATAACAAGGATTTCTCTCATTTTAAACATTATCGTTTGTTAATTTCCAGCTATTCTTTTTTCTGTTGGCTCATTTTTATACACACCTAAGATGTAATGGTGCAAAATATAATAACTATTAGCTTTGTTTCCACATAGTTAACCTTCATGCTTACCCAGGTTAACGATGATGATGAGAATCATCGGAACATAATATTTTCAGGTAAATACAGTAAAACCCCATTAATTCAAATCCTGATAATTCGAAATAAGTTATAATTCGAAATTTTTAAAACATAAGACCCAAAATCTTAATTTTATAATTGATGAAAATATTTTTTTTTGCAGAGAGAGAGCAGATATGTCAATATTGGGTACTTTAGTTACTACTATAGTACTACTGTATAGTTACTGTAGTAGTAGTAGTTAAAGTTTTAAGGCGGTACATTCACTGCAAATGCATATTTCGGCATTTTTTACGAAAATGTGGGTTTTTATTATTCATTTATATCAGAATGTATATGATAGATTGCAATTTTTTTAGGGCGATAACTTAGATAGAACCTTTATTCTTATATAAAAGTAATAAACTAAACATTATTTACAATAATTAAGAAAAGTATAGACATTAATCCACAGGCCGCGGCAAAAAAAACCTTTTTAATGTTCCCGGGCGTAGAGTGGTTCGTTTAAAATTTCTATGTAAGCATAATATGTTTTTTTTATACGTATAAAGTTTACTTAATTATCTAGAATCCGTATGTAGGAAATTAAGAAATATTCAATATTAAAAAAGATATAATTTTTGAAACATGCTTAAATATTTACGATTTTTTGGTCATTTTCAAACGTTGTTTATTCATATAAAAAGATGATTTTAAACGATATATTGTATCTATATTCGCACTTTGAGTCTTCATTCACTATTAAAAAGCTAATTTTTTTATAAAAAACACGTTAATTATTATTTTTAAATAAAAATTCTAAAGTATGAAAAACGACATCGTTAACGTCAGAATCCATGTTAGATGCCGTCTGGCCACGGCAGGGGTCAGTCGTGTTCATGTAGCCGAATATTCCTCGTCATTTATTTCACTATTCCTTGTACTTTTATGCCAAATTTGACATTTATATGAATTATTATTATATAATACGCTCAAAAGCAATTGATATCTCCCATATATTAAGGTTTTATATGGATTTTCGAACGGTTTCATCCTTTTTAAACTTTGAACTTGCGTCACATGTCAGTTTCGGTATTATCTTAATTCAACAATTGTTCCAGATCATTTGAGGTATCAAGATACATACTGTACGCGCCGTGCGCATGTGCGTTCGCGTCTCCCATATATTTATTTCTTGTTTAATATTAAAGGTATTCATTATGATATGAAAAGTATTTCAGAATTATTAATATGATTTTTAAATTCTATTCAGTAAGTAATTATTGGACGAAAATAAAATACGGGGATTTGTCGATAGATAAAATAATACATTTTGATGTACGCAGTACGCACGTGGGGCTAGGTGATTGTTTTGTATTGTCATATTACGATATGCATTGATTTAAAAAGGAGTTCAGAATTATTACTATGATTCTTAAATTATTTACGGAAAATAATAAGTCGACTCAAATAATATAAGATCATTTGTCTAAAGTTAAATAAGTAAATATTTTGATACGTGAGGTACTTCTGTGGGGATACCTGACGCGGACGAAAGCAAAGAATATATGACCATCTCTTTCTATCAAACCTTACTGTTTTAGCAACGTATGTACCATAAACATATAACGAACATGTAATTTTCACTCGATTTGCGCTCAGATGACATGTCGCGCACGGCTTGAAAGGACATGATCTATCGATGTAATTTGACAGCTATGTATGCTTGTGAATGTGTCGAGTCTGATTTTGCAAAACATTTAATAGAATATGACCATACATTTAATATTAACACAGGTTTAAAATTTTTACATTTTAGCTATAAGATCCCACACATAAATAATCTAGAAATACTTGAAAATAGGAAAAATATTAATATTAATTCAAATTTAATAAATATAAAGACAAAATGTTTGCATAACCCAATATTGAATATTTTTCCACTTAACATTCCATCCTCTCCAGATGACCCATAATAATTAACACCTCTGACCCCCCCCCCCTCCTCTCATCAATCCCTTCACTGTAACACATTTGCATGGTTTATTTTTTCAATTTTTAGTACACCAATAATCCTGAAGAAGAGAACATTGTTCTCGAAACATGTAGATTTTTTAATCTAATAAAGTGGTGAAAACAAAGTGATTTATGTTTTATTTTAATAATAATGTCACCACAAAGTTCAAGCCTTCATACAGAAGAAAAAATATTCTTCGAACAGTTAACACATATATATTTTGTGTATCATACAGTCATTCAATGTATTCAAAGGGTATACTTATAAAATTTACACTCTATCTAGATCTCATCCCTACTTTAAAATACTTGAATTATTTTAATTTAAAACTCTGTTTTTCCGGTACGCCCCACGAGTGAAATTTAACTGTTGGAAAATATGGTTCTTACTTTCTCTAGAAGTAGTTTTGATTCCTTCCGGGGTGGTTGTGCAGTGTTCACCAGGTGGGTCCATTGGAAGAAGGTTGGTCTGTTTAGGAACTTCATTCAGAGGACTAGGCACTATCATTTCCTGAGAAAAGAACCTGAAGAATATTTAAAAAAAAATCAAAATCCTGCGAGTTGGATAATTTAATATATGGCAAAAAAAACCAAAGACATTACATATATGGACAAATTTTGTAAAAACAATATAACAATAAAAAATTATTTCTGCAGGGATTAATCAATTTTAATCTGTCTTGTATTTTTGTTGAATTGTACATAATCAGTACAGGCATTAATTAGGTGTGGATGTTGGGCTCTCAAATAAAATAATGCCGAAGTTTGCTTATACATTTTTTGAATCTTGATTTGTCACATGAATAAGAGGATATTCATCATCACTATTGTCGCCTTCACCTACTATTTGATGCTTTACTGAATTCAACAATTGCATCTACATAGCCTTTGTTTTCATTGTAACATGCTAAATTGGCACCTGTTGCCAAAAATTCCGGATAATTAACAATTGGAGCTTGTAAAACCTCTTCATTTTTTATATCACTCTTTCTTTTCTTGGATCTTCAAAACAAACTATATCGCATGTAGGAAGGTAATTTTAGCGCTAACATATTTTAACTGATGAGGAAATTATGAGTAAATTATCTTCAATCAATTCCAATTTTTTTTTATTCGCTGTCCCAATTAAACAGAGTGGGGTTCCAAATAACTGAAGTGAAATACTATTGGTTACTTTACTTGTTTCTGTTCCTTGTGATTCGGCTCAAATAACCAGCTGCAGATAAACCAGTATCCCGATTAAGCGAAATCGACCACATTTGCATATGATTTTCCACTAAACAAAAATTGTAACCAACAGATTCGTAACTTTACAGGAGGTTTTAGCTGTGTAATAGTAATGAAATAAGATTTTTATTTGAATTTGGCTAAATCTTTTTTTAATGGTTGTATATCAAACAGAGTTTTTAGAATTTAAATATCGAGGGTAGAAAGCCAAAAAAGGGCATTATTGATTATTTCGAACTTTACAGGAGAGCAAAAGAAAATCTGTTAATCTGATTATGTTGATGTTTTTTTTATTATTAAATGATTTCCATATTTGTTTATCCAAAATACATAATATGGAAATCGTTTAGTAATAAAAGAAATATTGACAAAATCAGATTGACAAAACGTACTCTTGCTCTCCTATAAAGTTCGAAATAATCACTAATGCCCTTTTGGCTTTCTACCCTCAATATGAACTTTTTCTAGTGTTTATAATCATTGCAAATATTTTTCCAGTACTACAGTGAAACTTGCTTAGTAAATTCACTTTTAATAAGTTTTCCCGCTAAATAAGTTTAAATTCTACGGTCTCGAAAAAGTCCCATACAAATCCCATATTTTTTTTAGGCTTAATACGTTTCCCGCTTATATTCGTTTCTCACCTGAGTCGTGAAAATATTTATAGCCGAACTCAATTTATTAATACAAATAAATCTTCATAATACGTTTTTCGGAAGACGAAATTTTGTTCAACATTCCTAAAAATTAAGAATGGGCGCAATAAAAATTAAATGTGTTTGGCGGCATCACAAAAGTTCTAGCCACTGAAAAAACCCTGTAGTACTTTAAATAGGCTAATAAAATAATATTTAAAATAATGTTTTTCAAAAACAATCAACGTCAGCGCAAAATAAATTCGCCTAGAAACTGTTTTCATTTTGGTTGTATTTCTTCGAGGAAACAATTGGCAATATTAGTTACGTAATATCTCCTATTGTTTTTTAAAGCCGGCGTCACATTAGGTGTATCTTCCGTCGCGTCTTTGACGCCGCGGAACGCCGCTACTACTCGGATCATCAATCGTTCCGCCTCCACCGGCGGAACGCTTGTTTCGGCGTCTGTTCGGTTTTACGTCAATGTAAAATCGGTGACGTCTCGTGTTTTTGATTGCAATGCGCCACATTTGACAGATTGTCCGCACGTGTTTGTTCTCCCCGCGGTCCGCTGCGGAATATAGTAGGTATGTGACGGCTAAATTCAGTTGCGGATTTGACGCGACGTCAAAGACGCGACGGAAGAAACGCGTAGTGTGGCGCTGACCTTAATGAGTTACAAAAAACGAATCTAATTTAATTTAGCAATAAAAAATACTACGAATTTTATTCGCGCCCGGGAAAATATTAAGGTAGTCAAACGTAATTAAAATAAAGAAAATCATAAATAATCACAAATAAAAGGACGTTGCTCAAGGCGGTATGTTGAATGTACACCTAAATTATGTAGAAATCATGAAAAGGGATAAATTTTTAAAATTAGGTCAAATAGAATACTATTTACAAATGGTTATTTTTTACAAATGTGCAAACTTTACCAAGTCAGGGAAAGTAGATAAAGGGAGCTTTTTGTATTTTTTTGTGAATATACACCGATTTATATTAAAAAATTTTAAGTGCTAATTTTTTTTATAGTTTTGGTGGTTTTTATTTTTTTCTCACCCTCAGGTACTATGTATTTACATAAGAAATATTTTACAAATGTATATATTTACCTACTTCATTTTTTAAAATAAAATGTCCTTAAATTGTCATATTTCTATAAACAAAAATTTAATTAAAATACAAAATTAGAAAGTGTAAATAATTTATGAAAATATTGAAATCACTGTTTTAACGCCTAATAAGTTTTTATTTGAAGGAGTGTTTTCGTGATATTTATTTATTACAAATAGATCTCTGAATGTTTATGTGATAATATGATACTAAAGAAAAAGATAAAGTCCTAATCAATATTTTAACAATTTATTAATTATTAATGTTTATATTGAACTCAATACAAAGCAATAAAAACTAAAAACAAATGGTGTTGAGTCTCCAATAAAAACCAAACTTAACAAACTCGGTTTTGAAATTGTATAAATAAAACAAAAAAAGGTTGATAAGTAATATTCAAATTTAATTAATTATATACTGACAATCCAAAAAGTTTACTAACAGGACTGCATTAATTCAAAGTTAAGTACAAAAATGTTTAAATTGATTATGTACCATTTTAATCACAAGAAGAGATAGAAAAAGAGGCATGTGTGTTTTGGCGCATGTGTGTTTTGGCGCATGTATACTAAGGGCCGGTTTTTTGATCAGGAGTAAGAGTAATACAGTAGAACTCCAATTATCCGAATCAATTGGGACCAGACCCATTCTGATAATCCAAAATTCGGATGATTGGATTTTTTCCGAAAAAAGGGTGTACTTTAATTTATTTATATGTTGAAAATGAGAGAAAAAACTATTTTTAAAGAAAAGGACCTTTTAATTAATTAAATGAAAAGGCAACACTTTTACATATTAATCATACTTAAAAGTGCGATACATTAGTACAATATGTATGTACCGTACTGAAAATAATGTTCGCGATGTGTCTACACTAGCTTTGAGGAGGGAAGGACAATAGCGCGCGTAGACAGAATCATTATTTTGCAAATCGTAGTATGTTTCCAACTTAATTTTTTTTTCTGAAATTCTGAAAGCGATTCAGATTGTCGCAGTTCGGATGATTGGAGTTCTACTGTAGTTAAAAAAAAAGGATAGTTTTTTGCATTTTTCACCAATCAAAACACCAATTACAAAGTCTATAAAATCTATATCTACAAAACTCAATGACTATCTGTCCGTCTATCTGCTCTCTATACAAATATATATCGTTTGACCGATCTGACCCAAATATTGGATACTTAATCTTTAAGACTTGGCAGGTTACATAGGCAACCCCCCCCCCCCCATGTCGATAATTCTATACTGTTTGACAGATCTAATCCAAATTTAGCATACTTATTCATCAGGACCCGGCAGCAACAGGTCACATTTCCCCTCTTCCCATGATATATTTTCTGTACAAATCTATATCATTCAGATCTGACCCAAATCTTGCATACATATTCTTTAGGACTCGTTGGAAAACATAGACCCGATTGACTGTGCAGACCAGATAATCTGCAGCGATTTGTCATATACACAATCAATAAATCTGCGTAGGTAACAAACAGTTTGCACAAATAAATTGTAATTATATATCTTTATGTGTGTGGCGTACTTTATTCTTGCTCATCTGAAGTTTTTTTTCACCTGAACCTTTGTGAAGTCAGTATCAAACAAATCTCTAAAATCAGAGGCATCAAAATGCAAATCTTCTAATACTAAAACTCTGTCCATTGATTGTCAATTGTCACCATGACTATGTTCTATTATCCTCTCCATGTACTTTTTTGAGATTTGCATTTCTGGGAAATAATTTTTTTCACATTTTCTTTTCTAAGACATATATTTCTGGGGAATAATTTTTTTGACTTTCATGTTTTGTAAAAATATGATAAAACCAACTACATACTAACACAAAATGTTTGACAATCCATGACTCGTCTTAGCAGATGATGATGCGTACGGGGTGGGTATTGTCTTCTCGCTCTGACGCATTTGGTGGAAGGAAAACCAATATATTTGCACAAGTGAAATAAATTTAAAACTCGGTACCTATTATTTGTGTTGATACAGTAATTGGAATTTTTACATTTCTATCATAAATAATTAGGTTTCAACATTAAATTATAGAAATATATATTTTAATACCTAGGATTTAAGATTACAATAAGTATAGGCTGAATTGCATAATCGTTTACCAAGTTATCAAGATAAATATTGATTTGGGGGATTTGAGATCCCCGCTTTGGCAAGACTGGGTCAAACATAATACACTGTTCTTACTTTTCTATTGCTTCTGTGGCCTTTCTCTCCAGTTCATGGTCGGGAGTGGGGTCAAACTGGCTGTTGCAAGGAATAATTTCAGCTGGCTTCAGGATTGAAACATGTTCTATATCCCACTTGAACGAACCAGATGACTCTCGAATCTTAAACATCCCGGGGCTGAAACAAAAGAGGATTATTATTTGAAACTTTAATGGCGGCTGTACACACTTACTGAGAGTCTCACGCGTGAGGCTAAAGCTCGACAAGAGCTCACCATGGACACACTTGTTTCATCATTTGAAGTGTGGATACTCGCCAAGATGGACAAAGAGGCTACAGCGGCTTTTTGTCTTTGTGCTATTAGTTACTATAATTTTTTTGTACATACACGATACAAAAAAATTACTAAACTGTGGAGAAGATGAAGATGGTTACCATGCACCGCAATAAAACAAGGTATGATCGGCAATAAAAGGGGTGTATATATACATGCGCGGGTCTCCTGTTCCTCACGAGACCAAGCGAGGCCCTTTGATTATGGTGATGCCGGGTACGAAATTTTAACACGAGCGGAGGCGAGGCGAGAACAAGCGAGACGCGACAAGAGCATTATGTTCACACTCCCTCTAAGTCTGCTTAGCGATGCCTTGGCGAGTATGTAGAACCAGCATAATAATGATTGCCCAATGAAAGATTTTATGAAAATAATTAAGTGTCTGATAAAATAGATGGGTAAAAGTAGTCTCAGGTTATACTTAAACAATTATTCCGAAAATGTATTTTATCATCTATGAACAAATCAGTTACTTACATGGGTTATATCCACAATAATTGCTTAATTTAAAAAACAAATAATAAATAATACAGCTGTGATACGTTACTTTCATGTTTTTTTGACGATACTCCCATAAGCCCCAGTGAATCTGTGTGCTTAGTCTTAAGAAATCTATACATTCCTGCTTCAAAGTATGTCATATTAACAATTCCAAGTAATAAAAATAATAAATACATTTGTATCGTGTTGTGCGTTCATGCTTAAAACTTATAGAAAGGCTGACTTTATTAGTTTTGAGTCAATTATATTATAAATTTATTTTTAAATATTCAATTGATCGAGTTACTAAACCAAATTATTTTTGTGACGACAATATAAAAATAACTTACCTGCAAATCGGTGTATGAAGATGATCAATCAATGTTTTTTCAAACGGATTCCTTATTTTAAAAAACGGTTGTGGAGGAGTGCAATGGTTTTGAGGCATAAAGTGCATCGGGCTTACCGTCGTATAATGACTAGAACTTGCCACGGAAGACATCTGAATATTAGCCAAAGGACTTCTAAAATGATTGAATTTAATCGGGGGCGAACGTTGTATTCTACTTGCTGTTTTCTGCGGAGTTTTAAACGTATTATGCCTATTTGACGACATATTCACACATATAATGCAGCCTTTTATTTACAATATACACATTAAATTAACTTTGAGCCGTAATCAAAAACATGAGACGTTGCTGCGCTCCCCCAAACGCAACATAAAAAAAATCTAAGACAGAACTGAGAACGAGAACTGAATTCAAATTTTAACGAATTTCGCTTGACATTTAATAGATAATAAATAGACATAAAACGGCCATAGATAAGAGAACCGTTATTTCGATTCTGGCGATCGACAATAAGTCCGTATCGTGCTATCTTATCTATGTATTATTGGTATCATGCTGTATAATGCCCATAAAAAAGAGAATATAATATCTTGCCCGTATTGGCCCGTATCCTGCCTATATTGCTATATACCTACTCAAAAGCTCATTTCGAGATTTCATGCAAATTGAAAAAAGGATTTTGGCTGAAATTATTATGCAAAACTGAACAAGGTTGAAAACAAATAAATTATATAAAAATGTACTCATTCTGTAAAAGGTACTGATTTAACTGAAGTATTTTTAGAGAAAAATACATTAGAAAATACGCCAATAGAAAGTAAAAAAATGCAAGCAGATGGTAAAGAAATGTAAACGGATGGTTAATCTTCGGGTACCGGAAGACCGGAAATAGGATCGGGGCCGGAGCGAGGTTCAAAAGGAACCCAGTAAATTTGCGTTTTAAATAAATAAAAGGGTTTTAAAATGATCCATAATATTTTCAATTATATCTCGTATACAATGCGAACAAAATTCTGTTAAATTTGTCACAATTTTATAAGAAAACGTAATATATTGACGTCTCATAACTTATAGGCATCTGACTGATAGAAACTTTGCAAGCAGAATAAAGAAGCCGCATGGTTTAGATATAATATTGCTGATAATCTATGGAAAAACATACTTTTAAAGAGTTAAAGTTATTATAACGATCGTTAGACATATTTAACTTAAACGGTTACGGATATTTTATACGTTTTTTATGTTTTTCCGAGAAACGATTCTTGACGTTTCGTTAAAGTCGTATTCAACGTCATCAGGAGAACGACCTGTACCCGCGGAGGTATTAATGTTTCCGGGGGCGTGAATTATGTGCACTTTGTTGTGGAGTGTTCACTTCTACGATAGAGCTCCCCAGTGTGCAATATGTACTGGTTACGTCGATGGACTTTTCTGCGACGTCTCTCAAAGGTTGAATCAAAGTCGTAAGAACAGGGCGTCAAATACAAATACCCTGTACCTCCGCAGTTACAGGTCATTCTCCTGATGAAATTGAATCGAATTGAATTGAAACGAAACGTCGAGAATCTTTTCTCTGAAAAGCATACGGTTCGTATAAAATATCCGTAACCATTTACAATTAAAAAAATATTTTTTCTACTTTTGTCTGTCATTCTACACGTTATCGTTTAATTTTCTTTTGGTGTTGTATTTTTTGAGATATTTATAAGGATTACAAAAAATACCAGCATACCAATATCTTCTATAATTATTAGTTTTAAAAAAAAAAATTAGGGTTAAGCTGTGCCCCATTTCGGAACGGGAGAATTAAACGATCATTGTGGAAGATAATGAATATTTGAACATAGTAAAGAAGAATAAAACTGTTGTAATTTTATTAAATAGAAATATAATATATTTTAATTTTATTAAAAATTATATGCAACATAAAATAAAATATTTAAAGAACTAAAAAAACGAGCGAGCCTTACAGTAGTCACATATGATGTATAACATTTGACATCTCACAATAAAAAATATCAATTGAGCAGAGACAGAAATTAACATCAAAATAAAAAAGCTAAATACAGAAATATTTATTCGAATAATTATTATACTCTAGATATTACATATTGAATATCAACAATACGCAACATGTTTTGACATTTCTGAAGCCAATCTGTCAATGTCCAAAGGCGATATTTTTTAGGTGATAGAAAGTTTTTGATTTGATCCGCGCTGTCTAATTTTCCTCGAAAGGAAAAGAATTCTCTATCATAAACACTAATTAACATATCAAGCTTTCATTCTATAAAAAAATTATCGCTTGATTTATATTTATTAAAAAAAAACCACATAAATATCATTTAATATACCTACGGCTGTCAGACTTCATTGTTTATAAGTTTATAAACAACGATTTTTCGTCGCGCGCGCCTCGCGAGCGCTCATTGGTCAAATGAAATTGCGTTTCCCCGGCGTCTTATTTCCTGTTACGCATTTCCGTCCATTTTCAAGAAATTATTGCCACAGTTTGCAGGATAGCGAGAGGAAATATGTTACACATCAAAAATATTAAAATCTGAACACAAGTAATAAAAGTAGCGGTCGGTACCCACCGTTGTCCGGGTAACAGATTTAGTTAAAATGAGGGAAGATGCCATTATTTTGTAAAACCTTTAAACAATGTTTAGATTTAATCCAGGCATGAGGTAGATGAGATATTTGGGAGAGTGGTGGGAGAAATGACTAAATATTTTCACCAGAATTTTAAAATGCAACTAAGAAATGCTTAGTTCAGTTCTGTATGATCATTCACGTGTACGATTGTATTTATTTTTGGAACATAACCTAAAAACATAACGTAATAAGATATTTCCACAAAATATCTCAAGAGTCAAGGCACCTAAATTAAAAAAGATTATTATGAAAATGGTTCGAGTTAAGTGTAAGAAAAACACGGAGTAAACAATTATCACGAAAGAAACAATTCTTAAAGATTTTTAAAGAAATATTATCGTAAGAGTTCGTGAGAGAGGGGTAAAGAGGGCAGGGAGAGGAAATGATGACTGGTATTTTTCGCAGCGTTCTAATGAATATTTATGCAAACTGTGGGTAGGAAAAGATATATTGAAGAAGAAAATATATTGGTGGAGGGGGTGGGACAGACGGAGGGGGAAAAGGCGCGTGTTTTATGCAAAATTTAGGTAAGATCTGTCAAACGGTGTACATTTGTAAAGACAATATATTGGGATTAGAGAGCAGGGTAAGGGGAAGAGGATGTTACATGTGTTTTCCACCAGGTCCTAATGAATAAGTATGCACAATTTGGGACCGATTTGCCAAACGATATTAATTTATATAGAGAATATATCAAGAGGGGAGTGATGTTAAGAATGTGAGAGAAAATGGCGCTTTTATTTTCCACAGGGTGCTAAAGAATGAGTAGGCAAAATTTGGGTCAAATCTGTCAAACAGTATAGATTTGTATAGAAAATATATCGATCGAGGGGTGGAGTAAAGGAAGGTAAAGGTCTATGTTTTCCGCCGGGTCCTAAAGAATAAGTATGCAAATTTTGGGTTGGATCTATCAAACGGTTCAGATTAGAAAATATATCAGGAAGAGGGGTGGGATAAAGGGGGAGAGAAAAATGTCACCTATGTTAGTCCCCAGGTCTTAAAGTATAAAGATACAGATACACATGCTTATTAGTGGCATGCTCATTAGCATGCTCAAAACTAGCATGCCATAACAACTGTACACACTTGCTCACTATTAGCATGCTTATTTTAAGCATGCTCATAAATATGCATGCCCAAAGTTAACAATCAAACACACATGCTTATTAATGGCATGCTCTTGTCATAGAATAGAGACACACTTGTTCAAAATGGAAACTTTGCAAACTGAAATATAAAATTCAAGTGAACCAACAAATCAAAACAGTTCCCGAGTTTCCATCAGCACATTTTTAATTTTAGTTTTTATAATTTTTATTGTAAGATTTGAATCATTCATGCCATTTAATAAAGTTTCATAAACATTATTTCTTGCTATATTATTTTTACACAACGGTGACCGAGTATTCCACAAACATTCGTGATTCCTATAATAAGTCACGAAAAGTAATGTTTTATCTTCTCCCCAACGCGCCATATTTGTTTCATCTGTCGCGGACTGAGAAGATCGCATTGATAATACTAGCCGCGAAGCCCGCGAATGACATAAGCATGCTCATAATAAGCAAGTCTGTTCACACATGCTCAAAAGATATCCCTTCTCATGGTGAATGACATTAGCATGTTCATAAATCAACCGGCGGTTGATTTTTGAGCATGCCATTAATGAGCACGCTTATTATTAGCAATGTGCGTACACACATGCCACTAATAAGCAAGGGCTAAAGAAGGTCAATACTGCGCAAGCTCACGTGCCACTAATAAGCATGTGTATTTGTACCTTAATTTTTCAAAATTTGGGTTAAAAGTAAATTCTAATAACTCCTTATTTTCGGCCGCAAGTTTAGTTTCAATGTGTAAATAATTATTTAAATTCCAGTAGCTTAATCCACATCCGTTAGGTTAAAAGTATTTTAATTCAATTCAATTCAATTTATTTATTTTTTATACAACATTTACATTACAAACACAAATTTAATTCGTAAATGTTACAAATAATTTAGAAATATATAAACAAAAGCAAATATTAAACATATATAAAATCATTCACATCAAAGGTGTAAGAAAATCCTGCTTCGGAATATCCTCTCCGAGACATAGATAGAGATATTATTTCGGCATTTAATTATTAGATTGGTAGGAAAATAATTGATTTGTGATATTCAAGTTCATTTTTCTTTAATAATAATAAAATTTATTTATTGAAAGGAGTCTTAGTTAGACTTAATATTTTTTGTTAATTAATTTCATGTTTATTCATTCCTGTGGCGCAGAACTCCGAAGATCAGGAGTTCGTAAAAATTCGGAATATAATATAGTTTGATTGTTGCACAACAGAGGTGGACTGAGCGTAGCAACCGTTCGTGACGCATCACGGGTGTTTCAAGTTGGATTAAAATAAAAGTTCGTTTAAAGAGATTTTTAATAGTGCAATAGTTTTCTGTCGAGCGCTGTTTTAAATTGCGGCAACCGCAAGTCTTGACCGATTTTACTTAGGCAACCTAATACCACCGTGTTAAAATAATAATAAAATTAATAAATAATAAAAATTAAATTAAATTAATAAAATTACCTGTATTTTAATATAATTTTCAATAAGAAAACAGATGAGTGTAAAAACATAGTATTAACTCGCTTATTTTTACCTGGCAACCTGTAGAATGGACCAGAAAAAGATAAGCAACCCAACCGTATCTTATTGATTTCGTTTGGTTAACAAATAAGTGAAAAAGTAATAAAAACATGTACTCTATTAAATTTAATTAAATGTAGGCTTGAATTAATTTCACCTGGTAACCCGTTCGATGTACCCAATGTGTGTTAATGTATTATGATTGCTAAAAGTATATTTGATTCGGTAAACAGAGGGGTGAAGGACGATCTTAGTCGGGATCTTAGACTATAAGCTACTTCAATAGATGAATCACTGCCTGTCTACTGCAGTCTGAGTTTGCTGATAATAATCGCCTTACCGCAGAGATTTCCCCAGCACGAGCTTGCGTATTGCAAATGTATTATTTTAAATCTGGAGCCAAGTAAGCAAAACGTGGCTAGCAAGTGACTATCTTCCACTTGTGTAAACCTCGTATATGTTGCATTACTTCACAATTTTACAGCTTTGGCTACTAATTCTTTTCGTCGACTTAGTTTATTTGAAAGTTGGGAAAAAAGTACTTGATAGCTATCATAAAGTAATCATTGAGTAAAAGTATCGAGCACAAAAGTATCGGTATCGATTAAAAAGTATCGATATGTTTTCCGTGTCCCTACTTGGGCGATTGTTGAATTGCTCAAGAGGATCACAGATATACCTCCTACATTCTCAAGGTCCGCCAAATGCTCTTCGATGCTGCCAAGCTCAAAATAATATGGCGCTGCTATTTGCTTATGTGCTCATTTATACACGAAGCTACTGGTCACAATAAGTTTTTCTCAGATGAAAAAATGTTCACTGTGGATGCCAAAGTGAACCGAGGAAACGACCATTGGCTGATTGGCTCGCCTACGACCCGCAAGACTAAGTTTCCGGCCAATATCCTTGTTCTGAGCGTCTCAAGTGAGGTTGAGCGTCGTCTCAAGTGAGGTTGACTCAAGTAAAGTCCTGAATAACTTTATCACTCAGTCCTAAAAAATAAGTTTGCAAAATTTGGGTCAGATCGGACAAACGGTGTAGATTTGTATAGAGAACAGACGGACAGACAGAGAGACATTGTTTATTATTTATGGATGTAAACACATTGGTACTCAAAGGCAACGTTGTGTCAAAATTTTAACTCAATTAGGCCCGGTTATTTCAAATTCGATCAAAGTAAGCGTAGAGTTTAAACTGAAATTTTACGTTCTCCACCAATCAGACGATCCGTTTTCGTAAAAATCTATGCTTTTATCCACCGCTTACTTTGATCGAACTTGAAACAACCGGGCCTTAGCCGACTACTTTTCGAGTTTTGCGATCACAAACATACGCAGGCTGATTTTTATATACATGTGTAACAGAGCTACCGTATCACCTAGATACGCAGTTCTTCTCCATCGCCTCAATCCGAGATTAGGCTGCCCGACGATTTCTACCCGTACTCATCTCGTTGCGTAGCGCATCTCTCTCTACGCCACACGATCAACCTTCGGCCTGCAGTAGCTACGACATCAGACCACAATCGCTACGCCGCTCATCTCATTCCCAGCTACGCACCCAGACTCCAATCTATCGATCATCGTCCACCTTATCGCTCCACTGTCTTCGCCACCTCCAGCAGCGAACACCATCTGCTTCCGGCGGTACCACCATCATCCTCATCGACCACACCACGATACGCCACATAGGTACATCAGCCGTCAGCACCATCTCCAGCTCCCAGCATGATCTTCGCCTTGACCAATTTCTGCACCCGCTACACACGCGACAAGGAACAAGTTGATGACCCCAGGCGCATCTCAATCAGTTGTACCGTTATCTAATGAGGTCGACATACTGTAATTCGAAGATAAATAAACAATATAAAACTGATTACGGCTTTCTGTTGATATCAGCTGTTTTTCATCCTGTAATACATAGTACAAAAGTGGGATACCAGACACGGTACTCCACGATGTGAGATGAACACAGCAACCTTCTGATAAAAGCAACATGAATAATAATAATAATAATAGTTTTTTTATTCATATCTTAGTTTTGTATTGTATTACACTTCGACTGCCTAACTAGGGATTACCTGTTTGAAGGCAGTCGACTATTTACATAGCAAAAAGATTTAAAAAATATAACTTAGTGTACATTACAAAAAAAAATTAAATATATAATAAATATAAACAAATATATAATAAATTTAAATTGATAAAATAATGAGTATACATTACAATAAATTTTTATTAAAGTATGCATCACAATTAATTTTTAAATGAACAAATATACAATAAATTTAAATTTGAACATTTTTTTATCCACATTCTGGTGACTCCGACCTGAGTCATCCCTAAAAATTGAATAATTGACAATGCCAAACCGACTTAAGACATTTCAGATGTGGATCTAAAGACTAGTCTGCATTGATGACAATGTGATGATCTGGATGCGAAAGGAAAAAAAACTTTACAAGAATAAAACCCAGAAAAGGCAATTTTTTGGCCATATCATGAGACTTTCAGAAAAACCAGACCCTACATCAATCTTAGCATTCTTGCGAGCCGGAGAGGTCCTGGCAGACGAAGGGTATCCTGGCTGAAAAATCTCAAGTTCGGGAAATCCATGGTTCAACTATTTATATGGCCCGTCTGAAAACACTAATCCTAACTATATTTAGGCAATCATAACTATATTTTTTAATTGTTCGAAGAATATTTTTTCTTCTGAAAGAAGACGTGAACTTTGTGGTGACATTATCATTAAAATAAAACACAAATCACTTTGTTTTCACCACTTTATTAGATTATACAATCTACAAGTTTCGAAAACAATGTTCTCGAAACATGTAGATTGTATAATCCTCCCATCATCATCTTCACCGTAAAGGTACAGATACACATGCTTATTAGTGGCATGCTCATAAATCAACCAGCGGTTGTATGGCTAAGTGGCATGCACATTACTAGCAATATGCGTACACTCATACCGCTAATAAGCAAGGCCTAAAGAAGGTCGATACTGCGCATGCTCACGTGCCACTAAATAAGCCTGTGTATCTGTACCTTAATACACTTGCATGGTTTAACTTTTTCAATTTTTAGTACACAAACAATGCTGATGAAGAGAACATCGTTCTCGAAACATGTAGATTTTATAATCTAATTAAGTGGTGAAAACAAACTGATTTGTGTTTTATATTTTATAATTTATTTACGTCACATATTCAATTCAATATTGCATGCGTAAGTGTCGTCAAATAATCGCTGAATGAAATGAAATTAATTGTAACCCACTGAAGATAATGATATTTTTTCTGAGTTATAAATTTAGACTAAACAATAATGTGTAGTGATTTATTTCCGTGAATCCGGGTCAAAGTCTTTGCAACTTACTTTCTGCTGAAGCAAGTTGCAGAGTGCCACATAATCAAATAATTTTTATCCGACTATCGCATCTTGGCGTGTTTTTGTTAGAAATCGAGTTTATTGACATTGTTGAGATAATTCTTGGAACTGTGAGTTACAGTTTTGATAAGATCATCTCAAAATTACCGAAAACTGGGTAGGGTGGGTATCTACGGCGACATCCGTTTTCGCGAGCTCTAAATCAAACTATCTAAAACTGCACTGGCGGCATTTTGTAAATGCACTCGTTTGACAGATACATTTTTGTTTTGATAATATTTGACAGATCAAACATGAGAATATTATTGTTTTCATAAAATATTTATAAAGTTGTGAGGCCGTTTAACGAAAATTAAAAATTTGCATGACATATTTCACATTATACAGGGTACAACAAAGCTAGTCAACAACACTTTATAGGTCGATTCCTGTCTTGATTATGAGTCGAAAATGTTTAAGAAATCATGAACTAATTAATATCATTAGTTATGTAGTTATGCATATAGTATATCATTAGTTATGTAGTTATGCAATATCAAAGTTTGCATTTTTTTTCAAAATTTCAGACTCATTTTTTACAAAATGTTTTACTTATTTCGATTACGAAAAATTCATTTGTTTCCATAGGTACAAGTTAAATAAAATGATAGAAGACACTACTGATATTGTTCCGCACGGGAACTATGAAAGACACAGGGTGGGCCGCTGAGTCCGCTTCCGCAGGCCGGGATTGTAAGTAACGGCCCGCTTGCAGAGAAAATACAGTGCAGATGCTTCATGTACTGCAGAGCCTTTCGCCTTGAATGCGAAATGCCTCGTAGGGGAGCGCCAGTGGTGGTGGTCCAGAATTCTCAGCCAGGAGCACAGGATATTGCGGAGGCTGGGCCGTAGATTCTCAGCCGCAATCGGTACCAACGTAGAAATCCAAAGTCGGTGGCAGGGTAGCAGTAAAACACAGATAAAAGCGGTCCAATGGCGTCTTCGTCACCGCACCGTAGTGCATCAGGTGACCGCCGTAGCAAAACCAATTTATTATATATTATCTTTACAAGTGACAGAAGATTACACAACCGCAGATTGCGTCAAAAAACCAATCCGAGCGCTTCATTTCCCCCTTCCATATCATCGCAACGTACGGCGCGACAGTCGCCCTCTCACGGTGATCATCGCAGAGTGCGGCGCGACAGTCGCCATCTCACGGTGCTTTGGGGAACTACGGCCGCGAAAGGCCGCGCCGAGCTCGCTCTGAAGTCAAAAAAAGAGTCATGAGATGTTTTGCATGAACCCCACGGGGTTAAAAACTGTGTCACGTTGTGTGGCCTGACCTCGCTCAAGGCTGTGATACAGTCATTGGACCTGCAGGGTCCTACATACTTAGAAAATGCGTCAAAAAGTCGACCGTGAAGGCTCGAATTTTAATCAGGTCATAAATGTTAGAAGACTAATTGTTACGCGATGCTTTGCATAGCTACTGCATAGCACTTGCCATAACGTATATTTTGATACCACTCTCGACTATGGACGAAGTGGTTTTATATATTTGTCGCGTTTTTAAGAAAATCCCAAAAGGTCAATTTTTCTTCAAATTCAGAAAATGGGTCTACATAGGCGAATGTGTACTCTCCAGATAGGTATTTACTCAGCGATCATGACACAAAAAGATTCATCAAGATCGGAAACTTCTGTCGGAAGTTATTTCTATTTTTGTGATTTTGACCATATTTCCTTGGCTTCGCTTTTAATTTTCAAATTAAAATGTCACAATGAGGGTGCACTTGGCGCATTTAAATACTTAGGTATTTTCACTTCCTCGTCTCTCTGAGGAAGGATTCTTCATCTTAGTTTTACCAAATTTCATCAAACTAGCGGCCATTTCATAACGATACACGCCGCGCTCCGCGCCGTTGCGCGAGCTTTCCCTGTATTTAAATTAACAAGACACGTAGATTTTTATTCAAAAAATACATAAATTACGTTCACAAAGTGCCTTAACTAATGCCTTAAATATTTCATTCGACTTAAGACATTTCAACTCAAAGAATTTCATTTCTTAAGAACTTCAAATTTCAACTTAAGTATTTCAAATATTTCACAACATTCATTCTGTAAGACACTAATGCAATTTCTTCAGTGAATTCTTGGGAGACCGATCGCAGCAGCCTCTGGAGGCTCGTTCGGTCATCCACGCGTTCCTCCGGAAATACCACTGTATCGCGTCAGTGCGGCGTTCTATCCTCCTTAGGATCGCAGCGCCGGACTCGCTGCCCGCACCGACTATCCACGCGGTCGCGTGGTGGGATGCTGTGCACTCCCACTGTTGTATGTTCCTGCATGTTGTTATACTCACAGTGTCTGTCCTGTCACAAGAACGGTGGCCCCAAAAAGGGAGCCCCCTCTGATGACTTGAGGTGGGTCATCGTATTATGATGTCGCCATCATAATCTACCTGTCTGTAACAGATATTGCTGTGGTGATGATTTTTTCTAAACTAGAAATGTTTGTGTCTAGTTCGCAATAGCTCTGGGCTTTGGGGGAGGGCGGGGGATAGTGAATTTATTGCGAATAAGTTCTTCGAAAATTTGGGAGTTTTGGAAATCGTAAATTTCAACAAAGACGCGGTTGTGGTCGGAGTTTAATTCATTCGCAGTGAAAATAGTGTGCGACCATGTGACTTTTTTAGGACAGCAGCTAGGTCGAAGATGTCGGGACGGTGTCCGATATGAGAGAAATAGGTCGGCTTTTTAGGGGCGACGGCTGATGGATTATGGGATTCCGCGTAGTTAAATACAGTCCTGCCGTTGGTGTATTTCAACCTATAGTTCCAGTTGATGGTGTGGGCGATGTTACGTTTGACGTAAATAACCGAACCGCTACGCCTACCGGTCAATCTGTAGCATGTTTACTTTGGGGTGTTGATTATGTGTGATGGTTTCAGATCAGTTTCACTGACTAGAAATGGATCGATTTTGTAGCGACATGTGAAGTCTGCCAGTTCATAACGATCTCCTTCTAGTTCGTTCGCATTCCAAAAAGCGATGATTTGAGGGGAGATTTGAGTTAGCCATTTTAGTTATTGAGGAAGCTCGGGAGGCGCAGAAATCCATGGGATTCTGCCAGTACCTACGTGGACAATACCAGTGGACGAGGCAGATAGGAGTCGAGGGAGGATTTCGATGATTATATTGAGTATCTCCTTCAGGTTGGGGCTTAGGAGTATAGATAGGAATTGATGCCATTAGGTAGGTCATTAGAAGAGGGCTGATCTGGCTGGGGTGGTCGAGGTGCGCGGTAAGGTGGCTCGGGCATAAGAGGTGGTGGGGTTTGTAAGTCGGATTAGGCGGGGGGGGGGGGAGGGGTTGGTACGGTACCTTAGTTGATGTTCTGCGTATGGAATGGTTTTGCGTGAGAGTGGTGTGTAATAAAATTTTAAAATGTCACAAAATATAAAATGTCAAAAATAAATTAAACGATTAAGTTGATGGGCTCCACACAATTGAAAAAATTAAATTCCCACTGTGGAGACAACCGATTGGTTTGAATACGCGGTAACTGGCTGGCACAATTAAAAATACATTAGTGCGGTCACGGCGTGAAACGGGGGGGCGGCCGGCGACGGCCCGGCATGGCTCGGCGCTGATGATGTGATTAACTCCGGAGAAGCCCGGCGGCGGCGGCGGCCCGAGACACGCGTGATAAGAGCCACCCCTGCTGTCCGAGGTATCGATCACCAGGTAGTCAGGGCAGCGTGTTCAGCCGCGCTCTCAACTGCGCTCGCCGCAGCGGGCACGCGCGCCCCGCCCTGCGCCTTGCTCCCCCTGTTGAGTGCTGCTCCTGCACTGAGTATATGTTTTTCTGCCGGTTCTGACTTCGTTGCCGGGAGTCATCGTGTTTTTCTTTTTTTTGTCGTCCCTACATAAATTGTACTTAATCCGAATTTGGACACATTGTTTTATTCTTTATCTCGCTTGAACTCCCTTGTTAAAAAGCAGACCCAAAAGTAAACGAATCACGACCGACGATGAGCTAGCTGGTGAACGGCGAACCGAGGTGTACCTTCACGCCAGCCATAAGGGCTGGGATAAGGGCCTTCCCGATTCCATCCGTTGCAAATGGCCCATTATCTCCTTGAGGGGCGGTTTACATTGTCTGACTTCAAGCCATCCACTGCCGCCACCGTGGGACTTTTCTTTAATTATTTATTATTGTTACTTTCATTTATTATGTTTTAACATTGTATTTAATTCTGTTTTGTTTGGTTTTGTTTTACTTATGATTTCGTTTGTGTTTTATTTTTAAGCTATACGACTCTTGTTTTGTTTTATTTCATGTACATTTTCTTTTTTTTTAATAAAGACCTATTTCACGGTGGGGACAGTGAATGGTTTGTTTCTGCGGCCGTGCGGTCCCGCGACGGTTTATACGACCGCTGCGGGGCGGCACGGTCTTGCAAAGTAGTATTAAAAAAGTCTCAACCTGGAGACGATTGAGTAGGACCGATAAGGATCAATTTTGACTATCGATCCTTTCCGTAACAATTATGGATTTATCATAATGATTCTGCGGTGTAAATCTGTCTTAAATGAATTAAAATTGGATTAAATTTAAATCCGGATTATTCATTTATTATTTTTATGATCAAAAATGCTCCCTGACTTCTTAATGGTTAGAACCATTGCTTTATGATAATATTATATAAAGATAAAAGGACAGAGTCATAGCTGCAGATAAAAACAAATTCAAGGTCAATTCATTCAAAACGATTATTAATACAACGATTATTATTAAACTGTTTATAAATAATCTAATGGTATGTATGGCCAAATGTGCAACACTGTACATTGGTACGTAACTTGTATTAGTGTAGGGCAAGGCTGCCCAACCCCAGGCCCGCATTATAAGTGGCCCGCTAATAATAAATCCTGGTTGAGTGATCTTGCATTGCTTGTTGACATCTCAACATTTTGAATCTCAAATTAGAAAGGCAAAGATTGTTAAATTCCGACTATGATTACTTTAATAAGCGGATTCAAAGCTTCATTTAATTTGTTTATAATTAATTTAGCCAATGAAAATGTTCACCATTTTCCCACACTCAAAGATTTGAAAGAGAAGCTCAATATCACCACTATCGATTAAACTAAGTACGAATTAAAAATTTAGATGCTTATTACAGTCGTTTGAAAGTGGATTCTGGGACTTTGAAAGTATAAAAGAAAATTTACAAAATTCTTGTGATTCTTTTTACTATATATATTATCAGTTATCCTGCCAATATTCAGCTGGAACTCATTGAACTGCAAAATCATTTTATACTTAAAAACTTTTTTGCAGAAAAAATACTCAAACTTGTTGGGAAGAATTTGTAGATTTGTGGAAATTGGTACCAAAAGAAGACTTTCCTGCAATAACTGACCTGGCCTTTCAATTATTAAGTAGTTTCGGATCAACATAATATGTTTGTAAAAATATGATTTCAAATGTTATTTACATAAAACATCTATTACTGTCAACATCTAATCTGACGCCTAATATATGAGAATTATTAAAACATAAGCAATTTCAGAAATCACATTAATTGTTCCAATTATTTAGATTAATTTTTTAAAATTTTGTTTCCTTATTTGGCAGAAGAAGCTATTTATTTTATTATTTTAATGAACGACAATATCATAATATGGCATTTCTTTTGTTGCATAATACCATAAAAATTAACGCTTAATTTAAATTGTTAACAAAAGTAATAAAAATAGGAATAAATATAATTTAAATTGTTAACAAAAGTAATAAAAAAAGTGGTCAGTGGCCCGCCTGAGATTTTTGAATCGTCAATTTGGCCCGACTGTTTTAAAAGGTTGGGCAGCCTTGGTGTAGGGCAATATAGTAAGTTTTTCAACATTTTAAAGATAGTAATAAACTATTTTTCAAAATAATTTTCCTTGAGTATCATTTGAAACTGGTTGCTTTAATATTAAAATCATTTAGTTACTTACGTATAAAGTTACTTGTATAAATTTATTTATATTATATTACTTAGCCTATTTGTTTTTAATCATACAATCGGCATAAATTAATTAAATTAATTTTTTTACTTAAAGTTGACCTGCAATAATCCTACCAATGTATGAATAGTTGCTTTACACATGGTTACTAATATTTGTAACATTCATAGAAATGGTGAATGCAATCATATTACAGATGACGTTAAGAATATCTAACTACAAATTAATATGTCTTTTTTGACAACTAGTATTCTTAATAGCTTGATCAACTTCCATCTTGAGGATTCTAATGTTGACTTGATTTTTGTTGTGTGAACCGTATAAATACTTGGGTAAGCGGTTTGATATCACCCACACGCTTCTATCTGTGTCAATCTGAAAATGAGAAAATACAATATGTCTGACATAAATGTGTCAAGTAACACTTATACTTAACAGTATGTAGTCAAAAGATATAAAATAAATACCAACATTCTTGTAAAATCATTAATTTGGATAGCCAAAATAGGATTTTTTAAATTATCTTTTATTCAATTTATACATATTTTCTATTGTGCCAAGCCTTGTACAGCTTGTCGGCACGTTTCTTTTCCATTTTCTTGAATAAGTACATTGCATATTTAGTTGTAGATATAATGTACATAGGATAAAAAAAAAAAATTTTTTTCGGTCATCCAACAGGGAGACATAATTGGTAAGACAAAATACAAAAAAAAGTTAAGTGTCTCCCACACTTAAAGGATGACACAGCTAGGACATAATTATAGATAAGTCAATTAGATAATAACAGATAAAAAAAAATTACAGTTTCATTTTACCGATTGTTCCTAATTTAACTTTAACATAAACATAAAAGGGTTCGTAATGTACAT
>JADDOH010012965.1:0-77938 GCA_016648135.1 Agrypnia vestita
TAATTTCTAGGGCTTCAAAATTATTTAGACGTCTATTTTTACTAATCAATGTGAAGAATAGTGACTCCTGTATTTTTATCAAAACTATGGTTATTCTTAATAATATGATTGGCAAATTCAGAAAAATTTGAATTACGACTCGTTTTTCCAATATAAAAAAAAGGGGACAGTCATTACATTTTAGTTTATAAACACCCGAGTGAGTCAATTTGTGATCTTTATCTCTATAAAATAGGATTAAATTGCTGGTGTCCTGGAATAGGATTCGAACCACCAGATCACTAGGCGAACGTCATGACCACTACACCAACAAGCTACTCGACAAGGACAAAATTTCCAATCCGTATTTTAAGCGAGAAAAGAAAAGTAATAAATACCCTGTTATTTTTAAATATTTGTAACCGATATTTACTTATAATTAAATTGTCAGGTTATTTTTGTTATTAAGTCGCTGTTTGTTCGGGGTTATTTCGATTAAGGTCGCTTTCATGTTTATTACAGTCCTATAATAACGGCGAGTACCTACTACGTAAGAAATAATACATATACAAATTTAATCTATGAAATTAACGAATCGTATATCACACAAACGGAGCTATTTATATGGTATTGAAGTCTTTTTTGGGCGTTGCAGGGCTTGTGAACTGTCGTAAGGCTGACTTAGTGATCACTTTACACAATGCAAGGTTCACCGACCACACATCTGTAAGGGTGACTTAGTGATCACTTCACACAATGCAAGGTTCACTGACCACACATCTATCAAATACGAATAGTTGTATGTATATGGTTTCTATGTATCTTGCTTACTTTATTTTAACTTTGTTTGAAATCTGTTAATCCAATGAAATGGTGTATATGTAGATGTCGCCGCTGGTAAATGAGACTTCCATATTTTTTTGATTAGAATATGAAGCATGTCTTTTGTGTAAATTGATCACTTTAACCAGCATCATGGCAGCTCTTAAGCCCTGTGATTAATAATCATCTCTCTGGGGATAAAAGCCAGTAATTGTGTCGTTAAAAATTTGAGCATACTCAAAAATATTGCGAAACGTATCCATTTACGTAAGTGAAATCAGTAAACTAATTTGTAAATTTTTTGACATACGCGTAGATACTAGGGATGGGCGTTGAATGGACGGACTAGTTGAAATCAACCGTTGACGTTGCATCGACGCGTCGACGGTTTACGTTTATCGCATGGACTAGTTGAATTCGTAGACGGTGGACGGCGGACGCCGTGGTCGGTGGACGATTCGAGATTCAACGTAATGCAAAGCAACGAGCGAGAGCAAGACAAAACGTCTCCGTTTATTTCTCTCCCATCTCTCGCTGTTGACTTGTAGACGCCATAGACGGCTCGACGGGTAATTTCATTTCAACTCTAAAGTACACGACCATAGAGTGCAGATCTGTGTACACGAACTATGACAGAGACTTGAAATTTGAATGCATGCGTAGGGTGAGATAGGCTTAATAAGCTATTATCTATTATTTTTTACTTGATTTTTGCGATGTGCACGTGCGACGTTTCGGTGAATTCCCAATTTTACGCTGTATAAAATAAAACAATTCTGTTTAATTATTTTATTTTTTATTGAACTAATATTTTACTGCTTACACCTGATATTGTTGTGCATACCTACTTCTTTCTTTATTATATATAGAAAGAAGTATATAAAACAATATGTAAAAGCCTATAATGTGCGTAAACAAATAAATAATACAATATTTCTTTTTACATATAAGCACAAGTAGCGGTTTTACTTTCCCTGAAACTATATTCCTTCGAACTTCATTAAATTTTAAAAATTAACGTAATAAAAATAGCCAACGGTTGAGCCGTCGAGCAGCGTCGCGTCGAACCGTAGACAGTTGACCATCGTCCCGATGTTTAGATAGAACGTCCGCGACGTCCGCGTAACGAAGTTGACGAATTCAACTAGTTGATCGTCTCGTCGATGGACGGACGTGGACGGTCTCGTTTCGTCGACGGTAAATACGTCGACGACCCATCCCTAGTAGATACGAAAGTCCTTCTTTATTATTTAACGGACTTTCGGCTTTAACGAACTCTGCCTCGCCCGAATCAGTCCGTTGTATCAAGGATTTACTTTATTACAATGTCATCCAAAAATAAATAGCAATATAAAATCAAATTATTTACCCTTAAGTAAATTACTGTCGATTGTTGTAGAATTTAGAGATCGAACTATTTGGAGCACAGATGCAATCAGAATGCAATTGATGTGAAACTTGGTCTCTCACTTCAGCGCAAAAAAGCATATTGCGAGTCTTCGAAAATACATCCTGCGCAAGAATAACGGCCCTGATAACCTAATCAGAGAATGGAGGAGATTCGAGAACTTGGAACGACGATAACGTTGTGGCGTTCCAGATTTCCCGAGAAAGGTGAACGAACGGAGGCTGCAATAGGCGGAACATGCAGCGAGAGTAGACGAGACGAGAAACCCTCCTGCATTAGTCAGAGGGGAAGAATGAGACGTTGTCAAATCGATACGAACGCTATTTTCATTATTTGCTAAACCGCTATACACAACATTTCAATGATATTTGCAGTCTTCTCAAAGTAGCGAAATAATACCGATGGCCGCGGTACAGATCCTTAAAATTCCCATGCAATCTAGACAGAAAGATTGTCGTATCGATCCTTGTACCTCGTACGTGCTAAACCAGAGATCTCCCTCCCATCTCAGCTACTCGCCAAGAATATACCTACTGTTGATTTTTTGTCTTAGAATTTAGCACATAGATTCATATTTTTAATACCTTTTAAGAAATCAGTGTTAATAAAGATCTTAAAATATATTATTAATATTTAAAGCATTAACTTTGTGGTTAGACATTATAACAGATTGTTAGTTAACTTTGTTAAAACCACTACCATATTTTAGGTCTACCGGTTTTGAGACGTACCCGTCTCTTCGTCAGGACCAACACTACACCACTGCATTCACAACACTACACACCTCAACCATAGTATAGTATGAAGATGGAAGTGTAACAATACTATGGTTGAGGTGTGTAGTGTTGTGAATGTAGTGGTGTAGTGTTGGTCCTGACGAAGAGACGGGTACGTCTCGAAACCGGTAGACCTAAAATCTGGTAGTGGTTTTAACAAAGTTAACTAACAATCTGTTATCTTAAAATATTTTTAAACTCCTATTTTCAGAATATTCATTATCAAGATTCGATATTCCGTGAAGTTAACTTTTAATTTTATTTACCGGGTTTATGAACACACATTTGTTTCGAACCAGAGAAACATATTTTATACAGGGGGCGATAATATAATCTAATATGATTCATGTCTCTCGGACGTGTTTTTTTTAAATGAATTTTTTTACACAGATATAAAAATAAAGATTTTTAAAATTAATCAGTATTAATAAAATTATTTCACATAGTATCTACGCGAGTGTTTGAGCGAGTATTGAACCATAAATTTTCATTAACTGCCGTCGTAAAACTTCAGAGGATTTTTATTTTTAAATTCTCCGATTTGTCTTTCAAATAATACGTACGTGTCTTTTACAATTATTAGAATTGTTTTTGCGATGATTCAATAAATATAAATTTACATCTTGGCCTGATTTGTGAGGAGCGTTTCATACGAATTACCAAATTAGAGCTATTATAAAAGTTTATTTCATCCCGTCGGTGACTGACTCACTGGTCTAAAATCTTCACGACGTCAAAGAAGTCTTTCGCCATCTGTGTACCAAACAGCCATCGCATCCTTTCTTCCCGCAGGATATCTTTATCATCCACTTCTTATTGCTTGAAGGAAATTCGAAATAAATATGCGCGGTTACTCTTGCAAACGCGAATGATGCTTTATTTATTGTGAAAAAAAAAAATCAATCGGCTAAAACTAGAGTAGCGAACGTGGTTTACATATATTTTTATTAAGTTTTACCGAAGAAATTTATTTATATTTTATTTACTTAAGCACAAACATACATATTGTGCATGATGGTATACCTAATATAATATATTATCTTGTATCAATATATATATATATAATATATATATATATATATATATATATATATATAGATACTATATATATATCTATATAAAAGGAACCCGTATTTCCCTATCCGCCAAGCTTTCTCTACAACCAGCCATAACCATCCACCGGTGGTTATAGTGGTGGATAACCCTTGGTGTCACATCGAAAATATGCGAGTTTGGTGGGGGTGGCTGTGCGTGGGTGACGAAAATGTGCTTTCTAGCACATTGTTTTGTTATGGAAAGGCCCCAAATGCTTCAGATTGTTTCAAAATAGGCACGCCGACTGTGTTGATGAGTCCAGAAGGTTCCGGAAAAACCTGCTCTAGAAAGTTCTGGAAGGAGAAGGTTCAAGAAAATTCTATAAGTTTCTGAACTGAGTGGCGGCATGTGTCGGTGTGTCTAGAAGGTTCCTGTACATTCGATAAATTTCTTGAAAGTTCTAGAAGGAGAGTGTTCTAGAAGGTTCACGAATGTTCTATGAGGATCCAAACAGTGTACTAAAAATCTACGCGTGCGAAGCCGCGCGGGCACAGCTAGTATTATTATATTATGTTACATTATTATTATACAAAAGTTATAATCACACAAGGAAGTTGTTTTATCTGTTGCATCAATGAGCAAATTCACAATTGCAATACAATGTTCTTTTTGAATTTTGATTTGCCATCTGAATCCGGGAAGTTGTAAATATTCCAGATATATCCAGTATAATATCCAGACCTTCTTACCTACTACAGGGTACATATAAAGAAAATATTTCAGGTTTGATACTGTTAAGTCTGGCGATCGCTGGCTTCTAGTAGGGAATGCAATCCCGATCCCGCGAGATCTCGAGGCATTTTACGAGATCAATCCCGAACCGAAAAATCGGACGAGATTATCGGGATTGATCGGCATTTTTTATGTTTTGTATGTTTAATTGTATATGTCTATAGAGCTTTTAGTAAGTACTTAAAACTTATGTTCATGTCGCATTCAAATAATGAAAATAGCTTTGAATAATACTTGCTGTATTTTATCAACCTAACAAATAAAAATTACTACTAGTTCGTAGTTTTTACTCTACTACATTGACTGATTGATGCTTGGAAAAACGCCTACAAAAACTTTAATGCAATGATTAATAATGAACATTTAATTAAAATTGCTGATATAAAAATGTAAGGCATTGTCGTTAATTGCTATTCAGCTCTATAAATAAATAAAAAACACAAAAGTATTCGGGATCCCGATCCGTAGGGATCCCGCGGGATTGTAAATTCTAATCTCGAGGGATCCCGAAAGGGAAATCTGCGTTGAGAATGTTTTTCGGGATTCGATTTTCTTCCATTCCCTGCACATGTACCAACCATCTGAGACGATACGTCTTTATAGATTTAACCATGGTGGGCTCATTGTAATGACTTTCCAGCTCATGGTTATACCTTATCTTTCTCAGAGGGGTCCAAAGATAATTTTCAACACCTTTCTTTCAAGAACCAGAAGAGATAGTTTACTGAAACAAATTCAATAATGTCATGAAATGTTATTTTCTACAGCCATATGTTTTTTATGTTTTTTATTTAAAAAAAAAACACAAGCATCATTCGGGATCCCGAAAGGGCAATCCCGACTCGGGATCGCATTCCCTAGCTCCTAGTCTGTTAGGTTTGCCAAATTTTAAACATTTGCGGTTGACCTAAAAATGATTTGTAAGAGTTGGTCGGTGCCTGACAGACTGGAGCCGCGTCGGGCGGCGCCGGAAGCCGCGGCCGCTCTCGGGTGACGGCGCCGCGGTGGACGCCTTGCGCCGTGCCGTGTGCTCGACTCCAGTTTCCACCGCGAAAGCCTGCTCGCTGCTGACAGGTGTGCGAGGTATCAAGACAGCGACACGGGATCGGTGCTTTGCTCATAATGGCGGCCCTCGTAGTCCAGTGGGCATGACACTTCTCGTACCGAGGGTTCCGGGCTCGGTTCCCGGCGAGGTCAAAATACATCTGCGTGATTAACTCAAGCCTGAAGTGTTTTTTGTAGCGTTTTTGGGCCCCACGGCCTGTTGTCGTTTAACAAAAAAGTACACTTGCCACTATACTACCGAGATAAAAAGAGATATTATGAAGTTTATCACTTTTCGATTGAGCATACAGGGTGTCTTCAGCAGGTCCTTTCGGCGTGGTATCGCGAGCTAATAATGAACCTTAACAGCCACACTTACTCGTCACATCAGCCCTGATAATGGACCCTGCGATGGGATCCGTAACATCGGCCAGAGAGGCGATATATACGATATAGGCGATATATAGATATATACGGCGAAATATCTCAGAAAATTACACTCGGAAGATTCTGCACGGCCGTGAAAACATGAGAACATTGACAACTCAGAAATATTAGGAAAAAAATGAAAATTTTGATGGCGCTAAGACATTTTTGCTTGAAAATTTTCGATTCGGAATTAAAGTTACTTGTAAGTATGTGGATTAGCTCTGTTACACCTTCCATATGTTCACTTCTCCAATTTTAAAGTAGCGGATATCATATAAAATATTAAATATGTAAAAGTTGATAGAGATCAGTTTTTTTTACAATCTGATAATTTCTTCGTCCAAAAATCCAAGTAATTAAATTGAAATCAATATTTCCACTATATTGATAGAAATGTCGACATTTGACAGATGTTTTGACATTTTTTTTTATCGAAACTACGCGTGCATAAATAAGTACGTCCCGTATATGCCTAACCCTTTAAGCTACAATCCATTACTGTGATTTTCTAATTAATTAATTAATTAATCTTATTAGCGGAGAAAGCTTTGAATATTCGAATTCTGAATCAATTAAGGGGGGGTAAGGTTAATTCGTACAAAAAAAGGCATGTTTTTGTGAATTTTTTGTGACGACACAGTTAATATATCTTTATGAAAACCAATGGTACATTAAAGTATGACATTTGAAGAATATTGCGTAAAATTTTCAAGAAGAAATATTAAAAAATACGGCAATGGCAGCAATTATTCGGACGTGTCTCGGAAAAAAAGGAGAATTGCGGTGTCCATCATAACTTGGTGCTAGATCATCTGAAATCAAAGATCATTCGTTAGAAAATAAATAGGTTTTCCCAGGTAACGCTGGGAGGGTTTTTTGAAATTTCAATTTTTCAATTTTTTGGAACACTTTGAAGGGAAAAACGAGATTTTTTGCGAAAAATATCGACTAATTTGTTATTAAAAAATAAAAATTAATAACAAATTTGAAAAAAAAGTCTCCAGCGTTACCTCGTAAATTATGTACAGAAATAGTATTCAAAATTTCAATAGGATCGGTGCAGTAGTTTTGAAGTTATGATGGACACCGACTTTGAAAACGTGAGATGTGGGGAAAACGCTTTAAAGTTTTGCACACTGTAAAATTCAAAATAAAACTCAACACTTATTTTATACTTACACACAATCGTCGATGCCATGTTCACACAGCAAAGAGCTTTCATCATCAGCACCTTTTTGTCCTTGTCTACGCAAACCTCTTCCAATACAATAAATAGCACGTCCGGTAGTCCTCAGGTGAGCGCGTCTCTTAGCTGCCCGAGCAGGTATAGAAAATCAGTCTGAGTATCGCTCAAATGTTCATAATTTCGTCAATTTTGCTCCGATTGACTTGAAATTTTGACACAATATTCTTGCGATGTTATACATTCATTTAAAAAATTAGAAATAAAATGCGAAAATAAAGTTAAAAACCTTACCCCTCCCTTAAGCTACCACCCATTACTGTAATTTTCTAATTCATTAATTAATCTTATTAGCGGAGAAAGCTTTGAGTATTCGAATTCTGAATCAATTAATTTAATCGGAAATGTGACGTAGCAGACGGTGGCATGTTACCTACCGTTTGATGTTTGGCAATGAGAATTGCACACATTTTTACAAAAGTCATCTCTCTTTGAAGTGCTTGCGATTTACATTCTAAATTTGTGTGAAAATAGAATTAGTGCTCAGTCACTTATCGTTTGTTGTTTTGATGTACAACACGATGGGTCAATAAATGTCAAATCGATAAGGTTATTTTAGGCATTTGATATGAATAGTCGTAGTATTTTCAATTGTGAGTATTGATTATATATATGTAGTTTGAAAATTTCACAAGACCGCAGATTTCTGAGCTAATTGTAAACATTATCTTGTTAAAATTGAAAAATAGAAATAGTTTATACACTAACAAGATAAAGTGGAAATTAACTAAATAGTTTGAACATTAAAGCCATGTATTCACTAGGGGACATATCGCGAAACATTCCGCTCGGCATGTCGCATCAACATCTACGCTCATGTTTCGGGGACAATGACGCGGTCATTTGACGTGTACACACCGGGACTCGCATATCTTGTCGCGGAAACGTCACCCGATGAGGTTATGTTGACAGCTGCGGTATCTCATTTGGCGAAAACGGGGTTCCGCGCAATTCGAAATGTTTTTTTGGGTCGCAATTTCAAATTAACGAGGTTTTACTGTAGTAAATTGAATATTATTAAAAACAAGGTCCTTTTTGCAAATAATTATTGTTTTCCACACGTCGCGGAAATGTCGCCCTATGAGGTTATGGTGACATCTGCGTATCTGCGTAATGAGTTTATCGAAACGTAAGAGGAGAATGCGAAATTATTTACTGCAAAGAGAAAGAAGGATGGATATTCTATGCGATCTTCGATCGGTACAGCTCGATGAGTTCAAGAACAATTTCGTTTCCCCACACTGCCATCTTGACAGATACAGCGCATGCGTATTCACCTGTAAACATACCACGTGGTACTGACGCTCCGCGTAATGTTGCAATGAGCTCGCTCGGGTACCGTGCGCATGGCAACGTTGCCACGGCACGTAGAAATGCCGCGCTATGTTGTGCGCGATGTCGCGGAACAGTGCACGACGTTGCAACGTCACGTAGACTCTTTGCCGCGCGTGCTGTTGAGGGACAATTTGTCCCCTAGTGAATACATGGCTTAACGTTCAAATTTTCTGTAACACGATATATTTATGATATATATTATTTACAGTTTAGGATATGGTTGGGATATGGTTTTAGGATATGTGCACTTGTCAACGCTATTTTTTGCAAATAAAGAGTAAAGTGAAACGTAATAATTATTTTTAGTTCTCATCGACGTAATTCAGTTAATATCAACAATAAGTGGGAAATATGGAGAGATACACGAAGATCAACGTTAACTCCATGACTTCGCTTGCCTAATTTATTTTATTAATTTTCTACCGACATTGAACTTACCTAAGCATGTTCTTAAATCCCGTTTTTACAGGGATTTATTTTTGTAAATATTATTTTTTTGTCGGGCAATCACACAAGTTATCTACGCAGTGTTATTTAAAAGCACTTATTTTACCGCTGTATGTAAAAAAAGCACTTAACATATTTTACCAGTGTGTATATGTCGCCCATCGTTAGTGGGTAATGCTCTTGTAACATGAGCACGCTGAATCAACCGAATCACGTCTTATTTCCTTTACCAGTACCAAAAAGATTGAACGTAGCATATACGAACATGTCACATTGGTCATATAAAGTAAGCAATCTCTCTAATTACTTTATAAGCCATAGTTTAAGTCCTCATAAAGACCTTAAAAGGTGCGTATGGTAAAACAGACTTCCCACATCATTTTAAGCCAGTCGTATACTGAAGCAACAAGCCAAACACAGTCAAATCTCTCACGCAGATTAATGTTACAAACATCATGATACTGCCAAAATTAGGTGAATCGGACGAAGAACTAAAAATATTGTTTTCTGAGGTCATCGATTTGAATATCGTAGGCATAATGAGTACAACCTGGGTTTTTTGGAACGTCATAACACAGCATCCTAATTTAAAATCTGATGTAGATTCCGATTCAATTAATTCGATAATTATTCAAGTTTTTCTTTTATCCCTTCATCTCTTGTTTCCTTCTCTCCTGCGCTCCTTTTCTATCGTATCATCATCATCTTCCTACAATTAACCTAACAACCTCGATTACATAGCATTCATTGTTCATAAAACCGATGCCTCCTTTATATACTCAAATAAAGAAGGCATCATACAATGATATTTTTAATGTCAATCGTATCGATTTATCTTATTTCATTGCCTTGGTGTTTTTTCCAATATTTCTTGAAAATAACTATAAAAATCAAATAATTGCGGGACGCCATTTGAAAAAAATATAATGTCGCCGACGGGCAAATTTCGAGGATTTCTTTTTATGTCTGATTTCAGGGATAGATGTTTATTTGGTCCACGGGAGTGTACGTTGTTTACTGAATTTTAAAAAAAAATGTAAAGAGTATGCTGGCACTGAGATTTTTACGCAGATTGGAGAGAGGGGTCAGGTCCATCTGCGCAGTTAGTCTGTGTCACACGCAACTATCGGGTCATAACAATGATTCAAATACATGTTTACACTGGGATAGCCATTGACGTATTGTAATATAGACACGTTATTCCCATACTCAGCCGGCTTTCATATGTAGCAAATATCGCATCACAACACATCACGGGCACGCTTATTTCACAAACGCTCTCAGAAAAATCAGAAAATTTGAAGTCACGGTGACTAAAATAACACACTCATTCTTACAATAGTGTACGATACTCTGTTCCTTCTTCCCCGGGACTTCTTTTTCGGCGTAGCGTTGCGCCCGATCACAAAGAAGGTCCTTTTGATAACGAATGCAAGTAAGGCAATTACCTTACTTTTGAGTTACCAAGATTTCACGCTTTTAACGTATCTACAGTTTATTATATCATTGGGGATAGCAGCTGTTTTTGGTAAACTATTACGCTGTATCGCGTGATGGTGGCTGTCGCGAGTCCGAATCCGGCATAAAACTCTTTAAGTGTGCAGCAACCCTTACAAATACACCATCTCGGCAGTAAGATGGCCACACACGATATGAGGTGTAGTATAAAAGCAAAGGCGGGAATATCAACCGTCAATTTAGTACGAAGTGGCCATTTTGTCACGTGACATCCTTGGGGGTTGATTGTTGAAATGGATAATGCTGCCTTCGCTTTTTACCCTAATAGGATATTGCTTTTGATAATGAATTGGGAACATGGTTTTCGAACGAATAGAGCCATATTTCCTATAAAATCTCGAATTCTGTACATTCTGAATTAGTAATCATCAGTTACTGCATTCAAAACCTTTTTTTTAATTTTACAACGGAACATTTTTAAACATAGGTCAAAATTTTAATCTAAATTTACTAATCTTTACTTAAGCCTTCATCTAGACAAACCTTGTTTAGCTAAATTTATTAATCAATTAGAAAGACAAACAGAAAATCAAATCTACGAAAAAATATTTGGCTGCTACCGGGATTCGAACCACGGATCTCCTCCTATCCGGGGCAGGCGCATTAACCAATTATTTTGCCATCTTGTACATCTCACTGGACGAGTCTGGAGGTATATAAAACATATTTTTTGTAAAAAAAAAGACTTACCATGTTTTGTTAAACGAGTATTATTACTACAGCTAGATACTACACGTGATAATCAAGTGTGTACTTTACTTACCGTGTTTTTAGTTTAGTAAATATTAATAAAATCATCTAACTTATTTATTTGTAATTATTAAACGTGTACCTATTTCTCAACATCATCTATTTAGTTACGTATAATATTTGTATGCGAGTGGTGTGCTTCTTAATGTTTTCTTATCTTATGCAAACTGAATTACCCATTTAATGTATTATTTATATTTATTTAGCAACAGTGTATTAATTTTACTCAATTCACGTTTTCGTTGGTTAATTGTGCAAAATATGCTCGATATGCATATTTTATTCTGCACCCATAAATGTGTGTATTCAGTTATATATTACACTACAATTAAATATATTCATTTTTAAATAATAGGGGTAATGCTTTAGAACATGATACTTCCTAATTTCGTGGTTAACCCCAACCACAACGTAGCGCTGGAGTTTTGTTATGTTCATATGGATATTTTCTAAAATAAAGACTTGCATCAGATTTACGTCCCGCGTGATAACCTAACTGTAGAACGTAGGAGGTTAAATAACTTGGAGCTTCGGAAAGGTATGACGTTCTAGCTACCCTAAGAACGGTGAAAGCTAGGAGGCTGCGGTGGACGCGACTCATAGCAGGAATGGACAGTCATGTAACAACGCGCACAGGTCCCTTTTAAACAAACCTACAATATCAAAACCGAAATCGAAATGGGTAAACAATTACAAAATGGACCTGTAAGAGATATGACGATAATCTCGAGAGATGGACACTGTACTTTCGATTCCTTTTATAAGAAAAGAATAATAAAGTCAAATGAGGGGTATAAAGGCCTAGGCGGCAATATGCCGCCGAGATATTTCTGAGATAGATACCAAAAACTTCTCACTACTAAAGGAAATTTATCTGGGGTCTGTGAAACCTACATCTTATTGAAAATATGTTTTTTTAAACAATTGTCACCTCAGTTTTCTTTTATATATGTGCAAAAAATAAAGATTTATCGTTTGAACCTGAATATTGCTGTGTTTACTATTAAACAGTGGTGGATATTGCTGCTTTTGCTTGTCGGTCTTGTGGTTAAGACATTTGCCTCGTGATCCAAAGGTCGCGGGTTCGAACCTCACTCCAGAGTAGCAAGGTAGTCCTATTTTCATAGCACAAGCGTTTAGTTTCGCTTAGTTTGACAATAGTAAGAATATTGATGTGACACGTGTTATGCGTTAGTATCTATATTTAAAAAAAAATGTAAATTGCTGTCTTTGCTTATGGTGGTTTCAGTCTGAAATCGACATCAACTGTCAATTTATTATAAAGCAGTCATTTTGTCACGTGACTCACCTTTGGGGGTCGATTGGTTGAAGTGGATATCGCTGCCCTTGCTTTTAATAGCGTTTTGGAAACATGATTTTGGAAGGGATAAATCTGCAATCTCGATGACTGCATTCAAAACATTTTATTAAATTTTTGGACATTGCTTCGCTTGCCTGTGTACTCTTCATATACCTATTCTAATGTAATAAAATAACAACAGAGGGCTTAAATTAGATTAATTCAATTTACATCGCGGACAATAAATCGTCTGCCTTTGTCGCGTTCGACAGGCGCGTCACCGGGCGTCACAAATTGGAACCGTCAAAATTGACGGTGGTTTGACAATGAATTTTACGTCGCACAATTGAATAATTCCATTGAACCATTTTGCAGTGAATGGGAAACCGCTTCATCCATTGCTGTCCGCCGCTCTCCGACCCAACATTCCTGGTCGAGTGTTTGGTTTTTAAATATTTTTCGTCTCTGTCGAGAGTGTTTATTTGACTTTGTTACGGAAAATTCCTCCCAAACTCCGTTCCGTCCCGCGCCCAGCCCGCTGTTTGACTAACGATTAATATTACGCAGAGGCAAATAACACTGTTGTGTTACGTGAAACGGTGTTACCGACGCCAGTTTATCCCGTATGCGGCGATGTATAGGATGATTTTTTAGACGTATAGAACTTTAAAATTAAAAAAACTAACTCATAAAAACCAAGTTTTTATTTTACTCCCTTTCTTTGTAAATTAAGTTTACCATAATGTAATAATTGATTGACTGAAAATGAAACATGTCTAGACAAATATCTACGTCAAAAATCTCTAAAAATATCTCTTTATTATTTGATTTCTTCCCAAAAAAACGAAGTTTGCTGTCATCTATGAACCAATTGTCATAAATTTTCGAAATTCGTAGTGAAGTACCTATTATACCTACCGACGGAGTAATTCAAATTTTAAATATTCCGTGAGGCTATCGGGCCACCGGCGCCGTTGGTAGTAAACAAACTTTTGTAATGATTCCAATTTGAAAAAACCATTAAAATTTTTAAAATTCCAAAATTATACTATAATTATTATTATTTTTTAACGAAAATTTGATAGATCTTTTTGATCGTCGCCACGAGTCTGTTGACGAAAAATTCATCCGTTTCAATACACGTTAAATAAAATGATAAATACCCTGAAAAAATTCCAATTGGAATTCGAAGGTTTTTATTTTTTATTTGACTTTTGTTAAAGGGAATAAATTTTTAATATTCAATATGAGTTACTATGATGATAGTCCAACGTTTTACAAAAAATAATTCAGAAATATTGAAAAAAAAATGCAAACTTTGATGTCGCATATCTTTTTAACTATTGATATTAGGTCATAATAGCTTGAACATTTTCGACTCATAATCAAGGGAGGAATATAGTCCTGCAAGATTATTAATGTTATCCAAATAACCCTGTATATTGATGCACCTACAGAGAAATGTCCATACATTTGTGGGTCTGTTATGTAAAAATAAGAAAAGTGATAAATAAATAAAATATTTTTTTTTTTTTTTTAATGTACATTCGAACGAGAATCGCGAGATAAAATCGCATCGTTTTGTCTATTGAACGTTTGCACTAACTGTTCTCGGTGCCGTGGTGACGCCCCGCCGCTGAATCTTTATCATCAAGTTCAAGCGCGAGCGGTCTGACGATCGCGCGGCGCGATGAGCGGCGTTTCCGCTGGTCCTCTTGGGTTTCTCCACCGGCAGACGGCGCACGTGTAGCTGTGTTTGTGTAGCTGGTTGCACAATGCGTCGTTTGCTAAGTCTGTTTTTGCAACGGCACCCGACGAATGGCCGATTGGTGTAGAGTTTCCACATTGTTCGCCGGCGACCGTTCGGACGGCTCGAAAATGGTGTTGGATTCTTGGACTCGCGATCCGCCGACATTTTGTCAAAACGCACCAAGGTGGCATCTGGAGTTTGCTCCATATGCTTCAACGTTTGTCGGTTTTATTAATTGCAGATTTTACTATTTTGACGTACCTGATACGTACAGTAGAACTACAATTGAATGGTTGCAGTAAAATAGGCACAAAGTACCAAAATTCAAACTAAGTATGCAGCTTGGTTCTATATGACATCGCCACTAACCCCAGTAATGCATTATGTCCCTGCAATGTTGCATTTAGCCGTTATTCTCGTTTGAATATCGCGACTTCGCCAAGTACCACGGCGTATTATTTTAAAAACGGCACTAAGTGCCATGGTCCGCTAACTTCAGATTGTATGAAAATGGCTGACCAAGTAGGGTGCGCGTCGTGCGAGCTCCCCATACAAACAACAAGTAAAAGGTGTTATAAAGAATATAAAACAAATAAAAGAAGAAAAATACAAGGCATGGAATATACATCAATAACTCGGAATATCATTCCAGCAAAAAATCCACCAATAAATGAGATATTTTGTGTTTTGAAATTAACATTCATCCCGGTATTTTGTTACGGACAAGGGATACTGTTTGAATATGCTCGGGGTACTTACCTAATGTTAAACTACACAGACGTTGGACTTAGTGCCTTTCATAGGAAAGAGCGCTGGGTACTTGGAAGTTGTTTGAAATGCATATTTCGCAACTTAATTACAGGAAACACAGAAAATTTTTTCTTCTGGTTTTTATGTAAAAAAGGCAGGTAGGATGTATAGTATATATTTTTCAAAAAAAATCTAATAAAAACTTATACATGACATTTTTATTCACTATATCTTGTTTTCCTCAGCTTGTCGGTCATGGTACTTAATGCGTAATTTGATTCAACCATTCAACTATCCCAATCAATTGGGACCGGACCCCATTCGGATAATCCAAACCTCGGAGAGTTGGATTTTATCCGAAAAAAAGGGTATATTTAAATTTATTACTATTTGTATGTTGAAAATTGGAGAAAAACTAAGAAAAAGAGCTTTTAATTAATTAAATGCAAAGTCGACACTTTATCATATTAAGCATATTAATCATCCCAATAATGTTCGCGCTGCGTCTAAACTAAGCTTTGCGAAGGGAAGGACAGTAGCGCGCATAGACAGAATCATTATTTTGCGAATCGCAGTAGGTACTTTTCCATCTTCATTTTTTTTTCTGAAATTCTGAAAGCGACTCGGATAATTGGAGTTCTACTGTATTGTACGTTAAAACGATATTTCGTTTTTTTTTTACACAAAACCGATAATTTACTGCATCTAACAAAATATTTACTCATTTCACAAGAAGTGATTTCAAAGGTTCTTCCAATCAGTATTATTACCTTACCTGCATTTTACAGCGAATAATCAACATGCCTGTTATTTTGCATACTAAAATTTAAAGCCTCCTTCCGCGTAGGCAATTGTTCGCGAGGGGTACTCCTTTCGCAAATAATGGCCATGCGGCATAAATCACCAGAGCCGTAAGTGCAGTGAGAGAAATCGGCCCGCACTCTTCGAAAGTACCCTCATGGTATGAAGTGTTTTTGGAAAGCGGCGACCATAAATTTCACGCGTTGCGGGAAATTGCGAAACTGTAGGTAAAAGGCCCTCGACTTTATCTAGGATCGTATTTCACTTAAGTACCCGATTGCGTTAAACAGGCGGCTCTGCTGGTTATGATTTATTTATTATGTCCCGCGATATCTGCCGGATAACGGTTAGTAATGGTCCCGTTTATTGTCATCCGAAGCCTCGCTGTTTGTATCGACTATCAGATTGATTCGGTATCTGCCATCAGAATGCGCAACTCGGTACACAAACGCAACCGTGGCAGAATTGATTCTGTAGGTTTATTTTCCAGGTTTGAATAGCACCGCTTCCTCCCCAGCATCCGTAAATCTGAGTAGTAGAGAGTAGTCTTTTCCTTCCTTTAGACGATTTCCAATATTTTCAATTGCTCTTCTTAAGCGTTCACTTCCGGCATAAATGTCACGGTCATTGCAGTTATTGTAAACATATATTTTCTACGGCTTCAAGTGTCAAAAGTGTATCGTTTTTTTTTACTTAAAATAACTTAGACTGCTGTAATGGTATCTACGCTCATCTCCCGAAACAGGAAATAAACAAATTACTATCTGTATTTAATGCCGCCGCAAGACTCATTACCGGGTTTTAAAGTTTCACATCTCACACCATCTTCAAAACCTTCACTGGCTTAGATGTCCAGAGAGGATTGAATACAAGCTTTGCCTTACAATATTTAAATCTATTCACTACATGGCCCCTCAATACATAACCGACTTCTGCATTCCATTCTCCGCAAATAACAGACAATTAACACTTCGCTCAGCATCAACATCTAATACAAATAGGTTAGCTGAAGTAAATCGCGTCCACAAAACTAATTTCGGTGATCGCGCTTTCGCGGTGGCTGGACCAAAGTGATGGAACAAACTACCTAATAAACTGAGAAACAAACAGCCTACCACAGTTCAAAAAACAACTAAAGCGCATTTATTTAGACAATCCTATAAAAACCTATAGAATCTGACCACAACAACACTAGCTAATGTTTTCCACTCCTAGTGTGCACTCCGCGAAAACACCTAATTCTTTCAGGCACTCTCAACTATTATAGCATTAAACTTTAATTCCATTTCTTGCATGCCACCTAGTGAATGAGTAATAGTAAATAAGTTTTTGTTAGCAGTAAGTTGTTTTGTAAGATAATTTTCTATGTAAAGCGCCCTTGAGATGAGTATTCGCGAAAACGGCGCTATATACATTATCCAAATATTATTTATTATTATAAACTGCTTTTAATGTTTCTACCGCCTAAATTTGACTTCATTTATGTAATCAGGATCCTTCATTATTCAGGGAAAATATTAACAAAATAGGTGTTTCCTAAGTATTCCTAATTATAGCAGAGAGAGAGAGAGATGCGTGAGAATATACAAATCTCCTCATTTAAGTGCGACGAGTACCTACGTTTCGTTTATTTTTTTTTATTCTCGTCTATTTGAATACTGCCGGTTGTCTAGTGGTCTCTGTCTGCCTTGTCCTCCACCTAGTGGTATTGCAAATCATTAGCTGAAATAAAGAGCTAGTAATTTTCTCTATTCTCTCGTCTAGTTGTCGTGTGAATGGTTTGGAGAAAATGTAAGTCTTCTCACTATTCAGCAGCAAAAAGCATCGGATCCCACTGTCGAGATTGTGGCGGAGCGATGCAACATCACACGACTGCGGTGTACAGGCCATTAATTGGCGTTGCATTTCTGTCTCCGTTATCTTTTCTATTTTGTGATCGGGTTTACCATTCTTTTCCGAGTGTTGCATTTGAGACATTCGACTAAGCAGTCGCGCCCAAGCGGTTTTTTAGTAACCGGTGCGAATCCGCCTTACGTATGATTAGATTTTTATTATTATCATTTCTAATAATTAATCTGAATCGTCATTGGCTAACTAATCCGACGCCGCGTGCGCTGTTTTCACAAAGACACAAACTTGAGAACTTTCTTAACGAATCTATCGCATTTGCTTCTTGCTGCAATGGAATTGAAAATAATTTTAATCTTTCTGTCTCTCTATCTAATCTAATCTAATTTCAATTCCATTGAAAATAATTCATGGGTAAAACAAACATTCGTTTGTTTTACCCCATGACGAACATATCGACGGTCTCTATCTGAATCTGCAAAAAATTCTTTTTTCAGTTTACTATCTTAAATCATCCAATTTAGTATATACCTTCGGACAATGATGAAAAAAATTAAACTTTCCTTTCAAACAAAGCACTAAATTTATTAAAGGAAATTTTAACTTTTTTCGACATTATCCGAAAATATAAAGTAAACCGGATGGTTTAAGATACTAAAAAGAAAATGGAATTTTTGCAGATTCGACGCGGGGACCTTTCGATATGTGAATATACACATATTTTATTTTATTTATTTATTTTTTAATTTAAAGACTATCGACAGGTCAGAATGACCCGAATGGATAGTCATTTAGGACAAGGTGATTAGTACAGTTACAATTTACGATAATACATTAAAATAAAACATTAAATACATTATACAATATAATGATACTACAATAAGTGATTACAAGATGAACGAAGTTCACATTCTACGCACGACATAATAGGCATGTAGGCTCCCAGGTCAACTAAGTCAGAAAATGTGTACCCGCGCTTTGTGGCTATAAAATTTTGTTTAGGTTGATTTCCGAAGAATCCGTCTTACACGCTCAACTATTTTCGGTCAGGAGCGATATAATTTCTCTCTTAAATATGTTCGAATCCCTATTGTGATGTCCTCCAAAACAATGTCAACCGGTATGCTAAAATAATTCTGGTAAACGGCTCGTACGTTCCGCTCCATATGCACCAAATGCATTTTTAGTTATTTTTCCGACCATGAAGAATATCAGTTATCCTGTTTTGAGGGCCTTGAGAAGGTATATGAATGCACAACTTCTTCAAATGGAAAGGTTTGGAATATGTATATATATAATTTTATTTTTAATATTTTGGTTTTAAAGGTAAAAATGTAAAAGCTATTCTCAATGTTACGGAGCACACTTGCTGCTATGTGAAATCTTGATTTTGTCACAATTTATCTTCTCTAATCGTTTCGGTAAAAATATACTCGTGTTTTATGAAACACGCTAAAGCGTAGTTTACTTATTTATACGCCACGGCGTATTAAAAAAAATGGAGGAGCGTGTACTTAGGTACGCGCGGTATAAGTTATCCTTCTTTGGCGTGATTGTGACAATTGATATTAACATATTGGTTAAACATGTATAATGTATTAATACAGTAGTACTATGTCTAGGGAGATGATAAATATAGTTGATAACGATTTAATGTAATTAACTTATTAATATTTGTTTTTGAAGTGGTACAAATGTAACAAACGGTTTGTGATAGCTAAAATATGAGATTAATGTCTTCGAATCGACGTCTCGCGACGATTAAAAGACATATGATGCGACGAATCAAAAAACGTATGCATTTTAGAAAAAAGTGCCTACTCACTTCCATGTTTTATCGATTTTCGGTTCCAAAAGTTTCGGTATTCGAAAGTTTCGAAACTATACTTTGACAGCCGCATTGAACGTCGAATAAATGAATGTGTTTTTTGTTTTGAAAACGAATCTCCGACAATTACGTCGTTTTTTCAAAAACATCGACAATAACATACACACCTAAAATCGTAACCCAATAAACAGTTCTAATTTTCAATTCAATAACCAATCATTCGTCAGCTTTTGAATTGAGCATCTTTATGACTGGTACTCGATTCAACCTGGTCGACAATACATTATTTATATTACTGGAACACTAATTTAAAGTGAATAAATTTTTAACAGTTTAATAGACGAGCGGGCATTTCGTGGTCTCGCATTTCCGCTACAATGCGCATGCTCCGCTTCCGTTACATAAAAAAAATATCCTCAATGCGCCAAAAGAAGACAACTTAAAAAATAGAAATCATCCATTAACTTGCAATGAAAAACTGTCGAATTAGCGTTTTGGTTCATGAAAATCTGTTTTGCGAGTTTCACGAAACTGCGCGTGAAATTTTAGAAGACACAGTAAACATTTTTATGGATTTTATTTGCATCGCTGTGGAGTATACCTATTATGGCTTTTAAGTTGGAACAGATGTTTTATTTTTCAGGGATTGTGCATACATGACATTTGTATTAACAAAATTCAAATATAAAAATAACTACACAAAAGTGAAGAACAAAAAAATACACAACATAATTGATCATTCGTTTTGAGACTTATGACATCAATAAAATCAAAGTGTCTAAGGTTTCACATCCTGAAAAAAATCGGCTCGGATTTCACGCTGGTAGGTGATATGGATTTAAAATCCTTGTAGCATTTTTTCTAGGCTCCGAATTTAAAATTTGTCTGTTTCTTTTTAATAATGTTCGATACGTGTTTTTTTTTTTGAAGAGATTTTTTAATTAAGCCTATTTGTGGGTAATTCTACCGAATTTTTCTTGTAGATATAGATTCAAATCGATTTCCTCTACAGTTATAATGTCTATTTCCGACACGGAGAAGGAATTTTCTTTTTATTTTCTTCGACTGATTTCAGCTTGTCAGCAACCATGAGGATAGTTGATGCAAAAACTGGTATAAAGAATATACGCGATTCCGACGTTTATTTATTAGATGAGCAAGTGACTTTAACCAAAGAAGTGAAGTGAAAAGTAAAACCACTGTTGCCCAAATTGTTCATCATGAACATAATACTTTCAAAAGATCAGCCAGCACCGGGATTGTGGTGCCTAGAAATGCCCGGGATCCCGGTTCTCACGTTCCCGGGAATGAAAGCTCCAGTAGAGTGCCACCACGATAACTCGGCGTGCGAGGGAGGTCGCCCCTGTCGCGAAACAGAAGTTGCCAGGTTGTAAATTTATTACACAATACATAATGTACTGAAGAGCCTTCAATAGAAATTTGGTCGGGTAACAGCGCGCTCCGCGGCGGCCGCTCTATCTGTCAAACCGTCAGACGGTTATATCGGTCCATTATTTGCTTTTCAGCTTCGCAAAACTTTAATACTTCATTGGCAATTGTTCTTGCACCACCCCGGACTGTTTTGGTTGTTTTGGACATAATAATTCAGTGTATATTGGTAATCAAGATGTCACAGCTCCCGAGCAAATACAAAATTGTACTGAATTACAGGGCGAAGGGTTGCCGCCGGGTGCGGGCGGGGCGGGTTTTAGCGCTTGTTCAGACACAGCGGGAACCGTTCAGTTTCAGAATCGCGTTTCAAAACACGCGATTTGTGTCATCTGTTCACACAGCCGCGGTTAATAAGCGATTTGTGCGCGCGAAAATAAACGTCAGTTTGACAGTTCTGGTGCCTTTCTCCATCTTTGAATATCAGAGATATATTCGTTCATTACTTTGTTAACGACGGCCGTGTTCCATGGCATAAATATCATACTGTCAGTTCATTTTTGGTGAATAAATACCTACTTCTCTAAAATACTCTTTTTCTCCACCATTTCCAAATATCTCCACCAACTCCTGCCAAGCTTGGTTCTTGGCATATTTGAGTAATCCTCACACTGATGATCCCATATTACAGGTTTTTTCTCCACTTCATCAATAAAAAATTCAGTGTCAAAGCGATACATAACCATAGAAAAGAGAATATAATCCACGCGTGCTCCTGTTATGACATGGAACCGTGCGGTGCCCGCAACGCAACTGAACGCCCTCGTAAGGCTCCATAGTAATAGGATCGTGCGGGTCTATTTTCTAGCGGTTGGGTTGCGGGCACCGCAGCGGTTGACTAACCGCACGGTTGTGTCTGAACGATCACATACAAACCTAGGTAAATGAGACCCGCGCGGATCTCATGCGATTCTGAAACGGCACGGTTCCCGCTGTGTCTGAACAAGCGCTTAGTTCCAATCCTGCCGCACGCCAAGTTATGTTGGGCAGGCAAGAGGCAGGAGTATTTGGTCTTGCCCGTTCGGGTTTTGCCCGTGGGTTTCCGTTCGGGCGGATGATAATAGAGCGGCTCATGAATGGGCGGCCGCGCACTTTCGCCGTAGTAAACAGACTGCTTTGCGTACGTTGTTTGTTTGTTTAAAGAGTTGTTTGTGTTTATCGCGCGCGGAGTTCATTCATTTCCTTCGCCGCTATCAATCCGGCCGGCGCGGGCGGCGGGACGTCGCGGCGGCCGGCGATAACTCGCGAGGGCTGACGCCAGCCGCGGGGAAATTCTGCACTCGCAGGCTACGTGCTCTTGGAATTTCGTTTTGATTCGGCGGAAATGAGTGGAAATACGGTGGTTAAGATTTCCAGAAATTAGGTAAAATGAGATTACGTGTAACAAAAAGTAAAAATGACGTACCTAGAACATGACTTTTTTTAAAATTTTATGAAGATGGTATTTATTGTTTCCGAGATAATAAGTTCGTAGAAATTCAAAATCATATGTATGGAAATAAAACACTTGTTTAATTTTCTTGAGAAGCTTTTCACTTACAATGCCCGTATAAAGTTAGAAACTTAAACGAATAGAATTTAAAATTAGTGGGTTTTTTATACATTAGAACGTATCTGCTTGCGTGTTCCGTCTCGCATAACTAGAAGTCATGCAGGTTTTATCGTAGAAACTGCAGCTATTACTATTTCTTTAATTCCCCACTGCAAAGGCTTCCTAGACTAGCAAACAGATACGAGCAACTGGACGTCTTTGCCAATAATTGTATATTATTCAAACATATGTATATTAAAAGGTGTATTGATAGGTTACTAGTATTTGTCGAAATGGACTTAAATAATTGATTTGTATTTGTATGTATATTTTTTATTATATTATGACTCAAAGCTTGTGCTATATCTTTTCACTCTGCATTATTACTTTTTTTTTGTTTTTAAATTTCTATTATATCATGTTTTTCTTATGCTTCTGCTGTTTATATACTTGCTTTTTACTTTATATTATATTTATCTTTATATATTTGTATCTGTATTTTAAATATTTTCTTTCCAATTTATGTCATTATTATGTTTACATATTATTATTATTTTGTTCTTTAAACTATATATGCTGTTTATGTATACTCTACCTATGTGTTGTAAAAACCCTATAAGACGTTAATTAATAAATAAAATAAAATATGACGATTGTTATACTTTTTAAACTATAATTGGATAGAATTTTTTGTTTGCCCGTACGTAAATTATATTTTTTTATAATCTCTACCCTGAAATATTGACAGTAGGCTTCAAAAATATGGCGGAACCGTAGCGAAAGTGTTGCCAACCGTTAAAAGTCACTTCCCGGCAGAGTGCCTTCGTATAATATTTTGGAATTTGTTTAAAAATACAGAATCATACGAGATACTTTTTGTTTATTTTTAGTTGGTTTGTTTTATTTTTATGTTTAGATTTAAATATTGAATAGTATACGCAAAGAGTTTATTAATTCATACTTAGCGTAAATTCTTTGAATGAATCAATACATAAAATTATTTGATGGGTTGTTTTCATTTTTCGTAGTTACTTCTGACCAAGCAGTCAACACGATACCATTCAAATCAAAATATTTATTTCGTGTATTGTTGAAATGCGCACAGTCCTATTGATTATCAGTTGTAAAATATTTCGTATTCAATTACACCATTAATAAAATACGTAGTTCTTATCTCTGTCAATAAACTGATATCGCTTTCATTCTCATTAATCTGTAATCTTCTGAAGGTGAGCCCCCATTGTTTCAAATTACTTTAATCTAACACACACTTTCAAACATTTCGACTCATTATCAATGCAGGAATCCACCTGTAAAGTGTTTGCTACTAACTATAAGACACCCTTTATTAAACAAAAAACTCGAGATATTCATATATAATGTTACAAAGTTAACCATATAATTTACTTCTTTCTTTCCGCCTTGGAATGTAGAGATGGTAAATTAGTTCGTTATTATTTTATTAAATTAATGTGTAATTAATAAATAATAACTGTTCGAAGAATATTTTTTCTTCTGTATGAAGGCTTGAACATTATGGTGACATTATTATTAAAATAAAACACAAATCACTTTGTTTTCACCACTTTATTAGATTGAACAATCTACATGATTCGAGAACAATGTTCTCTGCTTCAGGATTATTGTATACACAATAATCCTGAAGTAGAGGACATTGTTTTCGAAACATGTGGATTGTTTAATCTAATAAAGTGATTTGTGTTTTATTTTAATAATTAATAATGCTGGCATTAATCTTCCTGGAAATCATCACAAAAACTTGGCCAAGTTCATAGCATCGACAGAAAGCGTGCTGCCATCTTAATGTTTCCTTTATCTTGCGATGGGCTTTCTACTTAGCTGGGGCGATCTTATCATCCGGTCACCGGCCCCGTGTCCGCATCCATTGCGGATCTGCTGTCGGGCCCGTCAGTAAACCGACGAAAAAAGTGCAACAATGTGCTTTTGACAAATCGCTGATGCAATTCGGAGGCCGTCGACTCTACGATCACGAGGAACTTGGCTTTCAGGACGCTCGGAGACGTGCGGCAGGAGTGATCTTGCGCCGGAGATCGAAGTCCTTCCCGGAATGCGGACCAGACCGTCTGGCCAAATTCGGACACGTCACATTTTTTCCTCTCGTTCGGTGCGGAACGCGCGTGATGCTTGGCTTTTCGTCCTTTTCAATTCAGCTAAACCTGCATTTATACCATATGTTTATTTAGCACAAGGATAAAAACTTTTTCAATAATTTTATACACTCATACCTCGCTATTCGGCGTTTTTGCTGTGCGACCTCGTTAATAATGGCTCCGTTTTGATTTACGGCCCTAATCTTTCGATAAACACCCAATTTAAAAAGGGTTACCTATTACAGGATCCTGTCCTTGTGTTCCAAGGTTCATTTTAAAACCTGCTCCTTTCGCAACAGGGGGTGGTGTCACGCAATTTTTCACACTCTTTAGAATCGTTTCAATTTTTTTTTCTTTATATACGTCTGACTTTCTTTGCCATTGTTTGTATTATATAACACCCTATACTTGATCATTAATAAATAATTTTCAACAAAAACATTGTTATTTTCATCATATTTGTAAGAAATTGGAACTAATCCTGTAGTTTTTGTATGGATTGTAGAAAATGAATGATTCATTGTAAGATATTTCGCTTTTTGACCAACATTCTTGTAACGTATCTCGGCCATAAAGTGAGGTACAATTGGTGTAACTCCTTGACCCAGATTTAACATACTATGCATGTATATACAAAATAATCGTCATCATCGCTAAATGATAAAACACTTATTAAAAACTAAGTACAAAACTCGTTGCCTTTATTTATTATGCCTTTTATCTATATATTTATTATTGATTTTAATATATATTGCGTGTTTTCAGTTGTATTGATGAGACATTTATTTGATAATCGTGTACATCTATCTGCCACTGACATTTTATCTATTAGTCATCAGACGACCTCTGAGGATTCTCTATTAACTGTTGAAATGTTCGCTGACGATGTCTACGTATTGTGACGTACCTATTGTAAAAGATAAATTAATATTCAACGACACTGATACATTCGTCCTGCGGATACATGTATACGGTTTGGCGATTCGAAGGTTGCCCACTTACTTTTTTCTCCTCTACGCTTCCGCGTTGCAAAAAAAAACGAAGCCTTCGCACTGAATAAACGCACTCTCGAACCCGCGATATTGTTTGCATGCATAAAAATTAATATTTGCGCATTTCGCGCGTCATCATTTCAATTTAATAAACTACGTATGCTAATTTCTAATTAGCGCGTGATTTGTCGTTTGCTATGTCACGTAAGTGACAGATAAACTTTTATGGTTTTTATTAGTGCTGTTGTTAAATTGTAGCCCTTTCAACGGATTTTTAGAAAAATTAAATTTAATTGATATACCGTGCGAGATTTAATGCCAATGTAAATTGCGTGCCATCGCAGAATTTCTGGTTGTGTGACACCAAACGTCGCCAGAAGAACCTTCGTTATTATCAACTACGGCCGTGAAATAATACGTAGGCGAAATATCTACATACCATATAATATGTATAAGACACGTGCATTTGTGTTATTTTGTATTATAATTTTTGATAATGTCTCGTCACGTCGTCAGTGAATGAGCTTAATTTAATTATGTTTTAATATTTTTATAATTATATCGTTTACCGTTTTGTAGTTAATTAATTAAACTGTAAAGCTGTTAATAAAATTTTAAAATTTTAATAAGGCATCTATGTGTCGAGGGAAAAATAATTATGAAATTTTTTTATCGTTGTGAAATTTGTCTGACAAATAAATGTAACCTTGATTTATCAAATTCCAGTTCATTCTAGAACAAGTTTTTATCGCGGCGCTGTTCATCTTCGCATATATGTTTATTCAACAAGCAGCCTTACAACACTTGTATTTTATTTTCATTTGTGCCGGGACCCATATAAGATCCAAAACCTTTTAGAATTCAAAAAGGTTGGTTCCTGTCTATATCGATCCCGGTAGCTCTCGCATCATAACCCAGCGCTCTGCCTACTTAATTCCATAATGGACTGTACTGTAAAAATTATTACACAAATATATGGCGCTGATTTTTCTGTGTGAGAAGTATATATTTATAATAACTACTTTTTATACATTTATCAAATTAGAATAATGAATTTATAACAAGCTAATTTTAATAAAGTTCAATACCAAATTTATTAATCAATTAGAAAGACGTACAGAAAATTCAAATCAACGAAAAAATATTCCTCTGCTACCGGGTTTCGAACCACGGATCTCCTCCTACAATAAAGTTCTTTCGTATTCGTTGGTAGTACAATGTTTAGCGTCCCCGTCTGTCACGCGGCAGATCTGGGCTTCGAAAATTTTATTTTATTTATTTAATTGATTTAATGAATTTTTTGGAACAGAAAATTGTATTCTGTGCAGGGGTGTATCGACTATTAACACGTGTGTCTGAGACATGTAAGACCTTTTTTTTACAATTATTCTTGCGTCCTCTATTTTTGGGAATTGAATTTTTTGTGCTGACAGTTTTATTTATATTACCAGAAAATTATCTTATTAATTTTATCTTTTGGTCACGCGATTGTTGTTAACGTGATTTTCGTTGTTATTTACTTAACTTAGCACGGAAAACTTTTCTTTTGATCAAAGTTAAATCATTGATTTGCTTATAAAAATATGTATTGAATGTACCTATTTAAATCGAACTACGGTTCAGTATAGGACGAACATTTATACCAATTTAATAATGTGAGGGGCTATTCATATTTTCGCATATTATAATATATAATATACTGTATAAGTTATAATGATACTACAATTCATAAAAATTACATCGTTAAATATTAATTAGATTTTTTAATATTTTAAAATATCTACATGTTGTGGTGTTGTTGACGGGAGAAGAATGCCATAAAAACCACATTGTTTTTAGCACTATTTATTCCAAATAAGTTTGTATTCAAGAACACATTGTTATTGTTATTATCATGTAATACTGAGAAAACCTTGGTCGGCAGCCTGCATATCCTGTATTGGTCTTACAGCTAATGTGGATGGTCAATAATTATTTTATACACAGATGTCACACAGTTAGTAGAAAAACTTCGGGAAGGTTTTCGTCATTTAATTTTGAATAGAAACAACAGTCAACTATAGTTACAAGTGACATATATTTTTTTTATCAATATTTCTGATTCATTTTCTGTAATACTTTAGACTATCACCCCTGTAACCTAAATGGAATAACAAAAGACAAAAACCATACAAAAAATATTCAAATTCCTGCAAGGTTTTAATCATTTTATTTGACTTGTATCAAAGCGAATGAAATTCGAATGTTCGATGTAAATTGCTTCTTAATGGTCCAACGTTTTACAAAAGATAAATCAGAAAAATTGAAAAAAAAATGCAAACTTTGATGTCGCTTATCTCCGTAACTGGCGATATTTCACCCAAAGTGTAAAGAATATTTTCCATTCAAAATTGAATTCCCCTGAAGTTTTTGCTACCAGTTTCGATACTCCCTATATAAACAAAATAATTGGATTTTATTTCTTTATTAAAAAAAAATAATTAAACTCGTTCATTTTTAAGTGTCCTCATTTTGACGATTGGCTACGCAATTAATATAAATTGCGCATATATTTTGTGACTCGTTCATTTGCCTGGTGGCGCTACGACAATTTTGCGCAGAGCGAGCGTATTCCGTACGACAGTTCTACAAATAATTCTGAACGGCGCGTGGTTTTCAGCTGGTTTATTATATATATCTTGTTTAATTGTCAGTTAAACAAATGCTTTTTTTTTCATTTAAAAAAAAATCCTCGCTTTGTAGGCCCAAGGCTGTCATGCGCAGTGACCCCCGCATGTAATTAACCCCGTGTTAGGTCGGCCCGTTTGTTTCATTCATTTTATCTCCACAATAGGAAGTGCAACACTTAAATGTGTATTGTACCCGACGGGGTGACGGGTCGTAAATTTAAATATATCTAAAATTGTATCAATGCCCGTTATAAATAATGCTCTCGTAACTACAATTGTAGACAAAGAAGGTGTCTACAAAACATCGGCAACCGACCGTATAGACTGAGTGAACACTGATCGTCTGCCTGTTTCGACGCAGGCGTAGTCCAACCAAAAGCTGTACAATTTTTAATATATAACTATAATTAACCTAAACAAACGAACTACTGGAACAACAAAAACTAAAACACTAGAAACTAAAACAGCCCAGAACCAAGTCAGCGTCGATGAAAAATCCTCATCTTCCGTTGCGTCCCTCATTCAAGAAACGGAATGTTTAACATTATTATGACCATTTGTCGGAAGAAATTTGTGTTAAGGAAGAAAATACTCTAGCACTCATGCTTTTTTAAAAAAAAAACACAAGACTTTGATTTGTCAATTGTATATATACAGGGTATACCAGAGCTAGCAGCAGAAACACGGTCTATAGATTGCTGCCTATGTGTTGAGTCAATATCAGCAGTTATGGAGATTTACAATATCAATGTTTGCAATTTTTTTCAATATTTTTGACTTATTTCTTGCAAAAAGTTGGACTATCATTACAGTAACTTATTTCGATTATGAAAAATTAATTATCTTTAATACAAATCGAATAAAAACCTTGCAAAAATTGAAAAAACTTTTTTTTTGACAAGGTTTTTATCATTTTATTTAAGTTGTATTGAAAAGATGAATTTTTCATAATCGGTATAAGTTACTATAATGTTACTACAACTTATTGCAAAAAATATTGAGAAAAAAATGTAAACTTTGATATTGCACATCTCCATAACTATCGATATTAGGTCATAGTTGCTTGAACATAGGCAGGAATCTACCGGCCAAGTTTCTGCTGCTAGCTCTGGTTCACCCTGTATATGTACAATTCAGGCACGCACTTGGAAAATACACGATAGTTTCATGCTGCCGTGCCGATTCACAGTTGGAAACCAATTTTCTCGATTATAGTCAGATGCTTCACGTTTCGTACGGTAAGGCACATCACTCTGGAACTATTACAAGGGTTGGTAGCCACCAACCCTTGTAATAGTTAAGATAAAAGCGTGTAAACAATATTTTTGCATCCCGCTGCTTAGCTTAGTTTTCGTATTTAGAATTTATATACTTCCTTAATAAAAATAATGTTTTTTCAATAATTATTGTCCGGGAGTATTCTAGATTGATCTTATACATACGGTATGTAACCTCTAGATTGGAAATACGATGCATAAGTAGTCGAGTACATCCCTTGCGGCCCTGGTTAATGTAATAAAATCCTCCACGAGATTGTTCCTAAACGGATATCAATTTTGAAAATTTAATAAATTTCTGAGCAACTTTATTTGGCAGCACAGTTTTACTTGTTACATTTACTTCATATCTGAAAAAGAAAGTTGTGTATCATTCGATAACCCACTACCCTACCGAGCAGCAACAACTGCCGATGAATTTATTTTTTGCAAGGATCGACCGATTTGCTGTCCACCGAGACCCGCTGACGGAATACCGTGCTGAATTATCTCCTCAGCTCCGCGAAATACCGTGACAAGAGCAAATATCCTCGTGGAGCTATTACCCAGCTGTAGCGTGACCTCCCACCCCCCCGAGCCGAGCGCAGCCCCCGCCGGCAGACAGCCGGGTGATATTTGGCCGATCGATGAGTGGCAACATTTAGGCGGCGGCCTTCTCTGGGTTATGATATTTGAATGTACGCGCGCCTCGTTCTGTGTCTGTAATGTAAGTTGACACCAAAACCAAAACAGCACGCGCGATTTCAAAGAGGATCGATGAGCATAAAAGAGCATGCAAACTCGGTCGTCCGGAAAAATCGGCATTGGCTGAGCGCTTTCTGGATACGGGCCACCATTTTTCATTTGAGCCGAAAATCTTAGGAAAGCCCAAAAGTCACCACACGCGCCTGGTTAAAGAAGCAATTGAAATATACAAGCACCCGGTAAACATTAACAGGGATGACGGTCTTAAGTTAAAAACCTCGTGGCATCCGGCGCTGCAGAACATCCGTCAGTAGATACACAACACACTACATCAAGACGCTTACACCCTACTGTACTGTACTGACACGGTACTGCAATCCAGTACTTGACCTAACACAAACTCGGACTCACCCATCACACCAGATCCGACTCACCCATCACATATACACGACAGAATATCCCAGAAAACTATACACAGAAGATAAGTCGACACCGTTTCGTGTTCGCCGGTAAAACACCCATCTTACCTGACCCTAGACTGCCACACCCGATACGGAGCCAATAGACGTGCTTTTCACACTGGAAGAAACTGTGCCGCGTCCTTGTTCGATATTATAAAAAAAAATCAACCAATGGCATTGTGACTGATCGGGCAGCTCGGTTACATGATATATATCATGACCAACAGACGGCAACGCAATATTGCTCGCAAATAATACAGATGAAATAGGTCTCGCCATTAACAGGGTGAAAACCGAAATGATGATTGTTGACCGGCAATATAACAACCCTAATGGGCAATTCCGAGATCGTGATCTCTTAGTTAGGGATCTGAATAGTTTACAAGTTATAGGTTGTAGGTTGTCAAGTGTTAACTCGGGGGGTCGAGTTCGCAAGCCAGGTGAAAGTAAAAAGCAAGGGTTGTAGGTCATTTACTGCAAAAAAAAGTACAACATTTTTAGTGAGAAGGCTGTGCCTGTTTATATTTTAATAAATTTTCAAACCGTGGTTGTATTTTTGAGACGTTAAAGGTACAGATACACATGCTTCTTTATTGTCATGCTAATGAGCATGCCATTAATAAGCATGCCCTAACAACTGTACACACTTGCTCATTACTGGCATGCTTATTAGTGGCATGCTCATAAATAAGCATGTCCAAAGCTAACAATCAAACACACATGCTTATTAGTGGCATGCTCTTGTCATAGAATAGAGACGGTCTTGTTCAAAATGGAAACTTTGCAAACTGAAATAGAAAATTCAAGTGAACCAATAAATCAAAAAAGTTCCCGAGTTTCCAACCGCACATTTTTGATTTTAGTTTATATAATTTTTATTGTAAGATTTGAATCATTCATGCCTATTAATAAAGTTTCGTAAACATTATTTCTCACTATATTATTTTTACACAACGGTGACCGAGTATTCCACAGACATTCGTGATTCTTATAATAAGTCACGAAAAGTAATGTTTTATCATCTCCCCAACGCGCCATATTTGTTTCATCTGTCGCGGACTGAGAAGATCGCATTGATAATACTAGCCGCGAAGCCCGCGAATGACATAAGCATGCTCATAAATAAGCAAGTCTGTTCACACATGCTCCAAAGATACCCCTTCTCTATGGTGAATGACAGTGGCATGCTTATAAATCAACCGGCGGTTGATTTTTGAGCATGCCACTAGGTGGCATGCTCATTTCTAGCAATGTGCGTACACACATGCCACTAATAAGCATGCCACTGTCAAAGTCGATACTGCGCATGCTCACGTGCCACTAAAGAAGCATGTGTATCAGACGCTTAACAATCAAATAATTTTCTAATTGAAGTCTATTTTTTTCTTAGTTTTTATATTTATCATTGAAGAGTACGTTAGTTCACATAGGTAGGAAGTGACGAATGGCACTTACAATTTTAAGGCTTCTCTTTCCAGCTCTAGATATTCTTCTCTTCGCTACTCTTCATCCAGAAGATGTCAATCGTTTGCAATTTGAATTCCATTTTAAACATACCGTCAACAGCTAAATCAAGATTTTCTTTCACCTTTATGGATAACAAATCGGCCAGTTGTATTGACAATCCAAAAAAGGATTTATTTACCCATCTTTACCCATTGGCAGCTTCAAAATCCAGTTCTGTTAAGTAACTTAATTTTTTAACGTTTTTTAAATCACGGGTATAGTTTTATTTTGGACCTGGGGAGTCGCCAGAATTTTTTTTACTTGTAAAGGGGTCGCTTATTCAAGAAGGTTGAAAAATACTGTTCTACAGAATAAACATATCCGATTCTACAAGAAATAAATGTTGACGGATCTGGTGAAGTCTAACCGATGACTCACTTTAGGGAGCCGTCAAAAATTAGCGGATATCAGCAGAGAGCGCTAAAGAAGAAGAAGAACGTACTAATGATTATTATAAGAAACTAAATTATTCTTCGACATCCTCTGTTGTGTACGTTCACTGTTGGTTGAACTACAGTTGGTGGATGTTCCCGGCCTCTTGCCATTTTATCTTTGTTATCTGTTAAACTACGTCTTCTGGTTAGCTCCTACGGCTAATCATATTGTATTTTTATACTCCACAAAACACTCCGAGCACCTTCCACGGTCTGCCAGGTTATTTCTCTGACGATGGGGCATGTTTTAAGCGAACGTTTCAGCTTTAGGTCAAGACTAGAAGGGCGCGATTATAAACTTTTTTGGTGGATCTTTTCCTCTCTGTGTAGTTTTAATTATTATTATATAAAAACGTGTAATTTATCACTGACATGCTTGTCTAAGAATGACGTGTTTGTTCCGCTATTACTTGCGTAGTCGACAGGTCTACCGATAATAGTGTACGTCTCAAACCTATTTAGTATTTTGTGGTCAACCCTGGTTGGACGTCACAATATTTCATTTAGGGAGACGTATGCTAGTTTTTAATGTTGGCATCTGCAGATCTCCCTTGGCAGCGTAATAATTAAGTCTGCAGACGGCTATTTATAAATCCATATTTAATTAAACATTCGTCTTGCGCTGCAGCGATCATCTTCCTACAGCGTGCGTCCAATGTTTAGCCGGTCCGTTTAACTCTCGATCAATCTCTTCAATGGCCCTGTCATCTACGTAATATATCTACGTTTCCTACGCCATTTACACGTGAATTCCTGCCAGTTATTGTATGCTAATACTAATAAAATGTATATAATGATGTATAGTCAGTCCGTTTTTCTGCTGGGACTCAAGTTCGTGTATTTTGAAAACGACAAGACGATCCTCCTAGCTGTGAAGATTACTGTGTTGACCAGCTTTGTAGAACTAAAGAAGTAGAATTTTTTTTTGACTCTTTCGATTCTATATAATTATACTATACAAATATAAATTATTATATATACTAAGTATACTATACAAATTACCAGGCGCTTGCAGTTGGAATATTGAAACATGACTTTTTTGTGAACGTATATTTTGGAAAAAAAATAGAAATCAAATATTTATGCTACAGTTTTTATGATATATCAAAATATGAATGCTACGATAACAATTGTGATAGAAATATTACGAAATATTATATTGTATTCCGATTTTTTTTTTACATATTGTTGTAATTGGTTACGTAAAAGTCACGCTGCGATGTTCCCACTGCACGCCCCTGCAAATTACACGTGTCTTAAACGAAATTATTATTTTAATAATGGCTATGCGAGTGATGGCCACCCACTGTATCCCTTTGAAATGATAGTCTCCAAAAGCAGTGTATTAATTTTATTCTGTGACAGAAAAATACTCGTTATTAGTTTTTAAAAGATAAACGATAGTATCGCACACTTATATTATAGTATTGTTGAATTCCTTTTAATTTCGTATTTTTCTAAATTTTATTTAATTTTAAAAATCTTTATAATGATCAATCCTTTAAAGGGTAGTAATAATATTTTTGAATAATGTGGAGATGTTCATATTACGCAAATCCATTTCGAATAAATATGAATGAAAACACTCTTTTTTATGGTCTATGAAGTATGGAGGTGTATGTCTGGCGTATGGATCTAGTGAATGTGGGGGAGAGTGGGAACTGGAAGGTCCTGGAATGCGAGCCTCACATTGGTAGAAATGTTGACCATCCTCAATCGATGGATGAAAAGGGCCGAAGACACGGCTGGTAAACCAATAGTGTCTGCTGTTAACGATGATGAACTAACAATGCAAATTATTACTCCATAAAGACGAAAACACATTCATTTTAAAAATTATAAAAAAATTTGAATTGATTCTGGGTGTATCGTGATCGCGATTAGGTAATGCAATCCCGAGTCGGGATTGCCCTTTTGGGATCCCTCGAGATTAGAATTTCCAATCCCGCGGGATCCCTATGGATAGGGATCCCGAATACTTTTTTTTTATAGAGCTGAATAGCAATTAACGACAACGTCCTGCATTTTTATATCAGCAATTTTAATAAAATGTTCATTATTAATCATCGCATTAAAGTTTTTGTAGGCGTTTTTCCAAGCATCAATCAGTCAATGCAGTAGATTTAGTAGTGGTTTTTATTACTACATTAGGTTGATAAAATACATCAAATATTATTCAAAGCTATTTTCATTATTTGAATGTGACATGAACATAAGTTTTAAGTACTTACGAAAAGCTTTATAGACATACGTAATTAAACATAAAAAAGTAATCTATAAAAACCAAGTTTTTATTATACTCCCTTTCTTTGTAAAATATAACAACAATTAAAGACGAATTAAAACATAACATAAGACTAAACATACAGTAATTTAATATATTTCTAAAATGTCAGATGTTTTGAGCTTTGATAAGACACTTCATGCTTTGAAAATTAAATTCTAAAAACATTTGTCAGTCAATTTAGATTTTCGACATTCGTAGTGAAGTACCTATTATACATACCGACGGAGTAATTCAAATTTAGAAAATATTCCGCGACGTTATCGGGCCGCCTTAATCAAACTTTTCTAATGATTCCAATTTGAAAAAACCAATAAAATTTCTAAAAATCCGAAACTATACTATAATTATTAATTTTTTTAACGAAAATTTGATAGATCTTCTTGATCGTCGCCGAGTCTGCTTGCCAAGTTTCAGCTCGATTGGATCACGGGAAAAGGGTCAAAAATCGATCGAAAGTTTTTGTTGACGGTAAGCAAGCAGACGCCACGAGTTAATATAAAGGGAGTAAAAATGATGATAAATCCCGATAATCCCGTCCGATTTTTCGGTTCGGGATTGATCTCGTAAAACGCCTCGAGATCTCGCGGGATCGGAATTGCATTCCCTAGTCGCGATCAGTGGCTCCGCATAAAAATATAGTTCGGTAGCTGACATTTGCCTGGCTGTCTTGATGTTAACGTGCAGCTTGGCGTATTCCGCACCCCAACCCTGACCTCCTGCCCCCTCCGCCCGCCGGCCCCGGCGCGGTCTGAACCCACGCAACCTCGCCAAGATCACGGTCTCGCATCGATCGGCTGATGAACCGTTCAACCCAAATAGGTGACACTGGGGGAACTTGATTCGTGTTCCGTATTGTCGCCGCTTTCTTCTACAATTTATATGCCTCTGTTTTTATTTATAGCTAAGTCGTAGTAATGGGTCCGCTCCGTACTCACTACTACAATGTAGTACTACATTACATTGAAGTGCACACTTCGCACGTTTTGATGTGTAGTGCACACTACAAACTACAAACACCAAAGTTATTGAAAGTATAAATTTCAAATAGTACACTTCATTCCAAAGCGAACACTACAAAGTACATATACTTCATTCATTTTTTATGCGAAATTTTTGGGAAGTTGATGTAGATATATGAAGAAATCTCTGGAAACTGTAACAACCCCCCCTCCCCATGCTTTGAAAAATCGAATAGAAGAAATCTGGCTGGTGACCTTTTTTTTTTTTTTAGGTCGCCAAATGTTACTAAAATATCGTCAAAAAATAACTCACTAGTACTACATTACTTCATTTCATTACTTCACTTCATTAATACTACAATTACTTCATTTCATTACTTCACTTCATTAATACTACAATTACTTCATTACATTACTTCACTTCATTAATACTACAATTACTTCATTTCATTACTTCACTTCATTAATACTACAATTACTTCATTACTTCACTTCATTTCGTCGTACTACAATTACTTCACTTCAAGTAGTTTTTACTACAATTGTAGTGTACACTTTGTAGTCTTCAAACTGGTGAACGTGTGTGTGTTGTAGTCTTCATTTTGAAATGTAGTTTTTCTCTTCGCTACTAAGTCGACCAAATACACCATTGAAACATACACAGAAAAAACTACCTATCCAAGAAATACATAGTCATCGTCTAAACGCGAACCTGGTATACGCAATTGTCGGTGTAAACTACATGTAGGTATGTAGTTTTATTAGTAAAATATCTATTTATTTATAGAGCGAGAATTCTGTGTCTATAAAAGTTCAAGTTACGAACCATGGTTATGTATACAGGGAATCCGTATCTCGCAGCGAAAACTTCGGGGGAGTCTTCTTCATTCAATTTTAAATAGAAAGTATTATTTTCATTTTCGTTCAAATGTCAACGGTTAAGGAGATAACCGACATCAAAGTTTATATTTTTTTTTTCAAAATTTATGACCTATCTATCTTCTGTAAAACGTAAGTCACATAATAAAATTATTTCAGAAATTCGGACCACATATATTTTTTTTTTGAAGCGTATGAATTTCTAATAATCCACGTAAGTTACTTTCATGATATTGCAACCTTTTTCAGAAGATAGGTCAGAAATATTGAAAAAAAATTAAAACTTTGATATCGCTTATCTCCTGTTGACATTTCATCCGAAGTGTAAAGAATATTTTCTATTCAAAATTGAATAAACAATACAACTAGTTTTTGCTACTAGGTACGAACGAGACAGACCGTAAACTTGTTGAGACTCATTTTTAGTTTACCCGAGCAATGTTTTCACATAAAATAAAACATCGTTTGTGTATTTTAAAATTCAATTTTTTTACAGCTCATGCAAGATAACCATCGTTTGTTAGGTTAGGTTAGTCTAGTCTGTTAGGGTAGTCTCGATACCACCTCGAGTAAGATCAAATAAAACGATTAGAAGGCGGCTAACCGACTCTTCAATACATTTCTCTATTAAATCACGCAATAAGGCCCTAGGAGAAAAAACTTCAGGGTATACCGGAAAGTCTGAAAATCATAAGACTAATGTCTATTGTATATATATAATATAAAAAAATAAATAATAATAATAATAAAGTGACACGTATTCCGTGTTCGCATCTCTATTTTTATTTAAAAAAAAAAAATGTAATTTGTATACTTATGTGTACGTTATCGTTTAAGTTATTTGACAAAGTTAGCAACGATTATTCTGTATCGCTATCGATTTGATACAGCTGCCTAAATGGCGGTTACAAAAACCCTTGGCGTGTACGCACGCAATAGACTTACATCATTGCGTATCTGGAGCGTTTCAAAATGAATACATAATTTTTTTTTACAAATGTGTATGATTTAGACATTATACCAAGCATTGCTGCCAAAAGTGGGCACAGTTAACTCTTAACTTTGAGGCCAAACGGAAAACGCATAAAATGGACATAAAAATACACGACGAAACACTCACTGAACTAGAAAATACTAAATACTTAGGACTCAACATTGACAGACACCTCAAATGGACCTTTCAAATAGACGCAATTGACTCACTGACTAAACTGATCAGCCTATTCCACAAAATACACGAAATCACACCGAAGACCATAAAAATTCTGATATACCAGGCGTACGTCAAGAGTAGAATAGGATATTTGATAACCTTCTGGGGAACCAGAAACAAAACTAACCTAAACAGACTCCAACCACAGCAAAACAAAATACTAAAAATGTTCTATGATCTGAAATACCGGACACCGACTGAAACTGTATACCGTATAACACAACAATTAGACATCGAAAGCATTACAAAAATGGAAACACTTAAAATCATTCAGACTAGCAATTGGCGAAATACAAGACGAAGACATAAAATTACACAAAATACACGAACAACACCAACACAACACTAGAACGGCTCAAAACTCACATAACACACGCCAAAACAAAAACAGGATAATCCCGACTAATTTGCAACGGATTAAAACTATACAACGACCTGCCACAACTGACCACTGACAAATTCAAAACAGATGTGACAAAACTATAAAAAAATTACTTTGTATCTAAATCTATATTATTATTATATTCCTATATTGAATCATGTAAAAATGATATCCATACATAAACCTTTTAGATTTCTATTATATTTTAAATGAAAAAAAAAACAAATTTTATTTTATGTAATAATTAATTCTATAATTAAAATTTATTGATTTTTAAGTTAATTTAAAAAACTCTGTTTCGTTTGTACGCATTTTGAAATGTGAAATGTGACGCGTTTTGCGTTGCGAAGCCGGTGATACAAAAATTCAAACCTCGACACGTTTTCAGTTTTGAAGGCAAGCCAACACTTTTTTTTTCGTAAAAAATGCGTTTGGCTCTTAGTACAATGCAATTATTTTTATTGTCGTTCTCTCCTACCTCTTTATTCTATTTGCGTATATTTTGGATGTTTTTATGTTCTACTTGTTTGATGAAGTATTTCTCCCTTTTTTCTCGGTAATGTAACCAGATATATCTGACATTAAAAAGTAATATGTATTTATTGTTTCTTGCAGCCAAATTCATGTTTGTTGTTTTTTTTAATGGATTCGTTTGCCAAGACACCGAGGCACACTGACATACATTTAGTACATTCTTATTCTAGGTGATTTTTTTTATATCGGCTTATTTTGTCTTCATTTTTTTTTCATCAACGTCCAAGATTGGTTCTTGACCGAAGTGCATCTTTCAAAACAGATACATTCACTAATTGTACTCTTACGTACTCGCGGAATATTTATTGTTTCGCTGTCTTTCGGTATGTTTGGCACGTAGACATGTTATTGAAATTCTAACTACAAGGTGTCCGAAAACTTGAAGAGATAAATGACAGATATAATAAGAGTATAAGTTTTTTCTTTTCACTCGGCCCTTTTCACCTTTTTACTCGGTACCTGTATAATAAACTTATGGGAGTATTAATGCAACTTGTCCATGAATGCGCGTAACCGAATTAAATTATTTACTATGTCATAGGTTGTGTCTAGAGAACCCGCTTCCGGCTCAGTTTACGTTATTTAATATAATATAAATCCCGAGATAGCAAGTGCGATCCCGGAACTTTCGGGATCAATATTTTGTATTGATTTCAGGATACCGAATGCATACTCGATGATTTTCATAACTTAGGACATATTCATAATAATAACATTTATTCACATTAAAATTTAATATAAATCTTGCTTATTATTTTATTTAATGATTCCTTAATAGATCAAAATAAAACTATATTTTTAAATATTTTTTATAAATGTAACATTAATAATGAAATTGTTTTTTATTCCCGGAACTGATCCTGGGTTCACCACAGTACGATCCTGGGATTACAATTTTGATTGGGCATTCGAGTTGTAATTATTCCCGCCTGGGAATATACGGTGGTGGGATTTTAGATGGAGTAATACGCGAAACAGTGATTACTCCAGTTTATTACAAACGATATGGTTTGCTGCCGACCGAGCGTCTAGGGCCCTGTCTACCTAAGCGGGAACCGGGAATTCAAAGAGACCGGTGCGCCCGAGTGTCCCCGTTTTTATGCGCTCGCACTCCACCCAAAAAAAAACACGAGTTTTTAGCTTTGATCGATCAATACTGCTCGTTTTCCATCCATTGTCTCTTCCGGAGCATGCAGAGTATGGACTTACTCGAAATAATGCGCTCGATATTTCCTTTCCACCTTCGCGGAAAGCTATTCCGTATTAACTGTGTGTGAGAATGCGAGAGCACCGAGACTTTATTATTTCAGACCAATAAATTAGTCTGCTTCCATCCCTACAACCCCCGAGCACGTTCGTTCGCGTGCGGAGCGTGCTGGGCGGCCGGTCCCTCCTCGGGGATTTATAGGTCGGAGCCTTGCACCAGGGACGGCTGTAAAGGTGCGATCGTGCGTTGCACCACCGAATAAAGTTACCGAATCATTTTCTGTAGAGGCGTACATATTTCAAATTCCTTTGCCGCAACAAGGCGTAATAAGGCAAGCCTGTAAAGCGTGACAGACAGCTGTGCGATATGAATTTTGTTTCTTTTTTTCAATTTCAATTTATCCATTATCCCTTGTGTGCACTTTTACGTAGAGAGAACGATACGCCATTTTTAATAAATAAGTGATGTCGAGAAAAAAACATATTTTTAAGAATAAACCATTATGGAACTATTTTTTTTATCGCAATATTGTATTCTGAAAGTCTATTTCAACTGTTTCACTGAATTGTGTGGTTGGTTGGAAGGAATTGCCAACTGGCAATAATCCCGCCATTGTAATAAAATGTATGCATAAAGTTAATAAATAAAAAACATTTTTTCAAAAATAATAATAAATAAAATTAACAGCAACTACTGAGAAAAACAATAAAAGAAAAATATTCAAATTAACAAAAAAGCATAATTCAAAGGATTTTTTTCTTTCAATTTTGTATAATAACAAAATTAACAATAATTTATTAAATTCAGTTTTATATATTATTTTATTTCTGCTTCGGCTGGTGTATTCGTCTCCTATTGTAGACTGCAATATCTGTTATTATCGAATCGTAGACCATCTTCAGTTTTGGAGTGACAATCATGGAGTTTGCTGGCAGCAAGTAATTTCAATTGAAAATGAATTCAAATACTTTTCACATTGAATGTAATATGTATATGAAAAAATATAAAACATAAATAGGGTCATAAACGATGTTGATAATCTGTATATTAAAAAAAAAAATGAGATATCCTCAAAAACGCGTAATAATGTGAGATGTCTTTTGTATAAACATAAAATTCCCAACGTCAACTGTCAAATTTATAAAAAAATTATTCCCATACTTTGAAGAGTTTTCAGGGGTGGCATATGTGTGGCCAAATGATTTGTTTTTTTATTTTTATTTTTATTTTTATTTTCGTTATTTTTATTTTTATTTTCGTTAATTTTCCTCCCTCAAATTAAAGGCCCTGCCCCTGGGTATCTGAGAGGTTCTATCCAGTTAGGTAAAATGTTACAAAATACATTTTGCGAAGGTCATACGTCATTCGGAAAGCCTGTATTATCTACTCTGACAAGCTACACAGTGGATCTTTGAACATCGATCAAACAGTTCTTTGGATTTCTCGGTATTTTCTGTAATGGAATATTCAATTTGCGTGTTGACTTTTTCGGGTCTATTTATTTACCATCGCAATTTTGACGTGTAACAGAACAGATATAAAAGTTGATTAATATTTTGTAAGACTTGCGACCGCCCCTACTCACCCACCCATCCCAATTCGGAATATTATAGTAAACATTTATATTTATGTTTCTTATTAACACATTATCCTGTCTTCTATTTATGCTTTTTTATATCTATGTATCCATACTCGTTTCACAGTGCGATAAGTAAATATAAGCTTTCTTAGTAAATATAAATCCTCAACATTTTACAATTTAACCAAGACTAAGCACATTTTTAATTTTTATAAAAATGTCGATAGAGGAAGTGTCCAAAATATTTTATTGCATTTATTTATTTCACAAACATGCGATTGGGGATTAACATATTATATTACAATATAAAAAATACAATTATCTGACATCCATCCATATGTTCCCACAAGTGGATTACGGAAAACATTTTCTTGTAATAATAATAATAATAATGTTATTCAAAAAATATATATCAATCAAATATAAAAATTCACAGAAAACAATTTACCTACCTATTTAAAATATTTGATTACAACCGGGATATGAGCCCTGAAGTTCTTCAATCCGGGGAGCTGTGATAAACCAATTTCGCCATGTTAACCATTTAAGATTCGGAAACTTTGAGACATTAAATTTAGAAGCCTTCGAGATGTGGACCTACAGATGTGCCCTAGGAATTTCCTGGAAAGACCACATTACAAATGAAGAGGTTCTCAGTAGGATCGATGAAACCAGGCACAGGATGAATACCATCTCGAAAAGGCGTGCAAAATGGATGGGGCGTATCTTACGCCATGAAAATCTGCTCTAAAATATACTGGAGGGAATGGTAGAGGGAAAGATTGCCAGAGGGCGCCCTCGCCGTGAATATCTTGAGCAAGTGTGCCAAGATATGAATTGTGCCTCCTACACAGAACTGAAGAGGATCGCCGGAGACCGAGCAGAATGGAGAAGGAGATGTGCTTTGCTGCAAACCAATCCCACGGATTGAAACCCAGGGAGGAAGGATATTATTAAGTCTTTCGTAAATGATACAACTGTCATTCCATTTTCAAAAAGTTATCATATTTATATTGCAATTAGTCCCAAATCCTTCGAGTGACAAGAGGATGAATCAATTTTTTTTTAATAAATCTGGTGTACACGTTTTATTTTTATTTATTTATTATTACGACAAAATAATTATTTCAATCACAGGCAACTCAAAAACAGTAGTCTAATTTAAAATTACACATACGGGGTGTCTTATAGCTAGTATTAAAAACGTTATAGATTGATTCTTGCCTCGATACTGAGTCGAAAATGTTCAAGAAACCATGAGCTAATATCAATAGTTGTGGAGAGAATTATTTTCAATTCTGACAAGGTTTTCGTCATTTTATTCGACTTGCATTAAAGCGAATGAATTTTTCATATTTTATATAATTTACTGTAACGATAGTATAAACTTTCGTAAAAAAATAAGTCAGAAATATTGAGAAAAAAAATGCCAACTTTGATATTGCATATCTCCATAAATATTTGATACTAGCAGTACACCCGTGAAAAATCACGGGACATCATTATTTCAACGTTTTTAACCCGAAAATTCTTGAATAGAAAACCGTTTGTTTTTTTTTTTAATTGACTATTCGCTTAAATATAAAACTAAATATAATATAAAAACGTCAAGACCGTATAATTTTAACCTTCGCGTATTGCTTCAACCGACAGACAGACGGACAGATAGACAGACAACGAAAATATTATATTTAGACTAGGTCATGATTGCTTGAACATATTCGACTCATTATCAAGGCAGGAATCCACGCGTAAAGTTTTCGCTGCTAGCTATGAGCAACCCTGCATAAATGGACAACGTCCATGAAACGCTTCTTCATTCTCAAATTTTATGAGACGTTTATCAACTTTATGGCGTTTTTCCGGTGTTTGTTGATTTTTTTGCGAGGCAGTAGTCTCGTGTCGTATCTCGGTAATTATGCCACGGCGGGCTGGCGCATTCCCGGCCGCATATTTTCTCGGAAAATGTTGATAAACAATAACGCATCGTAAGGGGGCATTTACTTGGTCCGCCGGGTCCGGGGCTCGATTCTGGGGGCCCTCGATGCGCGCAGAGCTTTTTTTGTCTTAGACGATTTTTCCAAATACAGCCCCTTTATACTCCGCTGAAGATTAAAAGTCGGCCCCCGCAGTCCAGTGGTAATGCAGTGGCTACTCATTCGGGAGTCTTGGGTTCGATTCCCGGCGAGATCACAATACGTCTGTGTGATTAACGGCTCCATGTCCTGTTGTAGCTTAGCAAAAAAAAAATACTTGCCACTATACTGCCGACATGTGAGATTTTCCAAATCGAGGGTATCTTTATTTTTAAATATAAATATCAAATTTGAAAGGAAATTGATACGTGTAATTGATGTGTATTGACAGTTTCCTCTGAAATGTGGAAGTGTGTGTTGTGGGCTTTCAAGAATAAGTGGAGAATTTAGATTATTTAAATCTCAGCGTGTAGATTTGCCAACGATAACTTTACTTATCGTAACGTATCATAAGCCGAAGAGTAGATTATTTTGCAAAAAGTGTTTTTTTCATATATTTTTAAATTAATTAATACTTAATATCAACATAAACGCATTTCTCGCCGTCTGTATGTCCATCACACTTTTAATTACGTGTTAACTGTAAGCACACACATTTCCCACGAAATAATTAACTAATCAACTGACATTTTGTCACTATTAGATATGAAAAAGTATTGCTCTCTGCACATTCCACATTCTCAAATGGATCAACTTAGGTTTGCTTATTCAACCTCATTTTTTAAATGATAATGTAATTCGATACCAGAATATCGGTTAGGTTACCAAGTATTTTGCATACATTTGAAAATGGTTTTTTCTTTCAATTATTAAAGACGGGCTTTCATCTAGAGTTTCATAATTTAGTCTTGATGTAATATTAGTATCGAATAATTAATCCAAAGTAGGTAATCCCGGAATTGTGTGCACTAAATGGGCCGGGTTCCCGGAATTGGATTCCTTAGGAAGGACTATATTCACTAAGAATGTTCTTAGGTTTTCACGGCCACTCAGAATCTTCAAGTTTGTGTTTACTGGGGTATTACGGTGTGTATAGACTCGATTGTCAAGACTGCGATAAAGTATACGTGGGACAAACGGCGCGTACCATTTCCAAAAGGGTCAACGAGCACAAACGCGCATGCAAACTCGGTCATCCAGAAAAATCAGCACTGGCTGAGCATTTTCTGGATACCGGCCATCATTTTGCATTCGGACCGAAAATCCTTGGAAAGCCTAAGAGTTCACCATGCGGTCTTATTCAAGGAAGCACTAGAAATCTACAAGCATCCGATAAACATTAATAGAGATGATGGTCTCAAATTAAAAACATCTTGGTATCCGGCGCTTCAAAGTCATTCTCGTCGCAGACTCCGCAGAGATAGTGATCAGACAACAGATGAATCATACATAGAACACATCATGACTTCGGCACGGTATTGCAAGCCGATAATTAACCACAACACCAACATTCAAGACAATACATCAGCCCTGATGATGGACCCTGCAATGGGATCCGAAACGTCGACCCGAAAGGTCGTAACAACACGGCATAATACCCCAGTAAACACAAACTTGAAGACTATATTCACTGTCTGTTTATTCGAAAATCTTATTTCGCGCTCTTCCCAGGACGTGGCACGTCTACTTCCAGCGCGTTCGGGAATCGCCTCACTCGAGACTGTTGGGCGGCGGTCGATACTGGATCGCTTCGCGGTCCGCGTTTGGCTGCCCCTGCCGGTGAATGGGCCGCCGATTGCGCATGTGCAATTCGAGATTATTTGCGCCGCATACCTTGCGGTCTGGTGTGCGAGATTCAAATTACTGCGGGCCGTCCTGTAGAAAGAGACGGATTACCGGCTCGCTCTCTTGTACGTTATATTGACGCTCGTCTCGTGTATCGTTCTTCGGCTTCCCAACCCTCGTCGATCCGCTTTACGTAAAGGGCTGTTTTACACCGATCACCATTCATCTGTATTCCCTGCCCTCCGCACTCTATATTTTATCCCATTGGACGAGTGAACATGGCAGGATTATACCAGCTCGCTCTCTTGTACATTATATTGACGCTTGTCTCGCGTATCGTTCTTCGACTTCCCAACCCTCGTCGATCCGCTTTACGTAAAGGGCTGTTTTACACCGATCGCCATTCATCTGTATTCCCTGTCCTCCGCACTCTATATTTTATCCCATTGGACGAGTGAACATGGCACTGTGGCACCTTTTTACCCTTCGGTTAAAATGCCCCGTCTATTGCCATTTTCGCTTTGTTGTTCGGCAGACCACGTCTTCTACTTTGGTCTTGCGACGATTATTCATATTCACCAAGAACTTCGTGGTTCTTTCTGTTACTTGGTGGGTTGCCTAAAACTGTAAGGCCTGTTTTGGGATAATTTGTTTGGCGACAACTTCGGCATTTATAAAAATTTATCACAAATTATGTATTACAAAGTATCGAATTGTCATATTCCATAGCGTTTTATTAGGTTATTCGGTATTGTTCAATCGTCGTATATTATTTAAATATTTTTTGTTCTTTTTACATAAATTAATACAATTTAACATTTAAAAGGAATCGATTTATTCTACTATATGAGAGTCAGAGACTCGTGTAGAGAAAGGAGTATTGTAGGTGTAAAGTTTTAAATTTATCCAAGTAGTACAAAATACATTTGAATGTATAAGATACAAATTGCTGTTACTACTACTGCTGTCTTTAAACGAGTTTATCTATTTAGACGTTCAAATGTTAATACTACTCGTCGATGGTACCACGAAATTATTTAATATTTTTGTTGAAATTGTTTAGATATTACGGCTGGTCGTAGCTACGCCACTGACTACCCATTACTAGTTATTTAGTTATCGAAGTAGAAAGTATGTTATCACCATCTTTTGATATTCGTCATTAAATTACAAACATTGTTATTTTAATGTAATATTTGCCGTTATCTATCATCAACTGTAATTAACGTTCTTAAAACACACTGTACGGTGAATTATTATTGCTGATTGATTAATTTCAAAGCGAATTACTTTCCAATTTAAATTTTAGTGTTCCATAAAACTAGTGGATTGCACCGTAATTTGGGTGTTTTCTATCAGTTTATGCACGTGAACGTGAGATTGGAGAGCTGGCCGTACTTTTAGACCTCGCTAATTATCGGCGCTCTTGCGATTTTAGTACGTACTTACTACTCATTTCCTTCGCACGTAACGTCGTTAATCGTTTCTATGTTGCTGGCGCTCGACCACAAAAAGTTATTTAAATTCTTCTCTTTGGAAAAGCAATATAAGATGAAAAACGGACATTATTTACTATTTACGATACATGCTTTATAGGTGTAATGCCCTTTCCGGCACATACACTGCCCGATGCGATTTTTTGAGTTGGCGCTCTGTGTGTAACTTCTTTTGAGTTTTCACATTCGATATTTTAATTTTTAAATGATTCTTTTTTATTAATTGTACAAAATATTATAACATTTTGTTAACAGAGCATGAAGTATTTATAAAACGTGACAGTAAATGTATGGAAAAATGCAGTGGCTAGCAACAAAACACCGGTCCCCTGCTCCCTCTCAATTACACCCATTGTTTCATTTTACTAAATTATTTAAAAATAATGCTTTAAAATTTCACTACATGTAAAACTATTTTAAAATGTAAAGTTATAAAAAACACTACAAAAACAAATTTCTATTAATACTAATTCGAGTTTTTAGGAAACACGAATCCGGTTACACGTTCAAATTTTAATGCTACTCGATGGTAGGTATTTTTTTATTTTATTTATTTATATTAACATAATTACAAATAAAAATTTCTCATTACTTATAACGCCCCACTAGGGTAAATCTGTTCTGGGGCAGTTATAATTAACAATGAAATATTTTAATAATATAATGCAGTGCTATTTAAAACAATAGAAAAGAAAAATATATATAAAAAAGGGTAAAATAAGGTAGGCTACAACTTTGTGGCTTGGCATTAAAATTAACTATTAAGTATTTAAAGCAATTTTATTTTATATTTATTTATTTTATAATTCGTCATGATCGTGGAACAATGACGGAGGTGCAAAAAAAACCATATTGACTTTTTCGGATCGTTAAAATGTGAAAAAAAGAAGCCATCTAAAGATATATAAAAAGTGTACTTTTTCTCATTAATTTAACCGGTTTTTTTTATACGAAGTTATACGGTTTTGATTTGCGATCGTAGAACAATGCAGCATGTTGCAGATCGTAGAACAATGCATGCAAAAAAGTCGTTGTACTGCGCTGACTATATTTGAGGTTTTATATTTATCAACTTTAAATAACTAACCCAAGTTTCAAAGGAAAATCTTTTGTAGTTATCGAACTATGACATAAAGTGTCTAAATTAAACATCAAACTGCTCTCCTGCAAACTTGAGAAAAATCACATGCGTCGTTATTCTACGATTATGACGATATATGTACCTATGTGCTGTAACTACTGCGATTGTTAAAATTTCTTCGGGTGTCTCCTAGGGCTGGAGCAGCTACCTAGAAGCTAACTACGCCACTGAAACTTTCAGATGGCTTCATTGATCATCGCTGTTTTACACTAAAGTATGATCTAAAGGAGATTTCGCATTAACAATCACAAACACGATGTGCTCTGAGATTCAGCGTAGCAAATAATATTAAAAATTCTATAATTCTCCAAAATTTATATTTTGTATAATATTTTCATTACGGGGAGTCGACTGAATTAATTAAAAGGTCAAATGGTGTTCGAATCAGTCCCATAATTCTGTTACGATTTTCTTTTTGTTTGCTTATTTTTAAATATGGACCGTAAAACTTTTCATTTTTCCATCTTGGGCATTTCACGGTATTTCCATTTAATCGTGAAGTTGCCGGCGATGGCGCAGACACACTGTATCTGTGAATATCCAAGTTAGTTACAATGGCCCCGAAGAATGTTGGAGCTACTTTGTATCGACGGTTCAGTCTATTTGTAGTGTATATATATATATACTCCGGGCATAAATAATTCACGTCTGCACGATTGTAAATACGAGGCCTTTAAATTTTAATCTTTACAATTAACATTCATAATTATTTGAAAGCCGTATTTATTTTATGTGTTTTGTACACATTTATAATTATTGCGATACATATTTTTTTCGCGACTATTATTTTTAAATGGCTGACCTAGGCGACTCTGGATCAGGGAATGCAATCCGGACTATCCGTAATCCGAAAAATCCGGATATCCGCAAATTTTTACTAGACCTCCAAATCCAGATTTGAAAATCGGATCCGGGTTATTTGAATACAAAGAAATTTTAACAAAAAAATCGAAACGAGCGAGTTTGCTGCACGCGCGTCTCGCGAGTGTCGAGTCTATCGGCTCTGGAGGTTACAAGCGTTGAATCAGAGCGTGCTTTTTCCGCAGCAGGAATTATGTGCAACCGAATTCGCAGCAGGTTAAACGACAGCATTTTAGATGCCTTATTATTTTTGAGGTCACATTTTATGTCTCAAAAAATGGCATAGTTTTTTTTGCGTTGTTTTTATGTTGATTTAAGTGAAGTTCAATTGTTTTGTTACTTTTGTTTATGTTTAATAATTTGACAAGAAGTCTGTTTGTCTTTATTTTTGTTCTTCAGAGTTTCTTTTAATTTGTACCTGTTGATTATTTTATTAACATTACTCAGCACGCGAGTCACAGACTGATTATTTTAATAAGATTAACACCATAATTATGGTATTTACTTATAATAGTTTGAATAATTCCAAATGACAAAAAAAAAATATGAAGAAAAAAAAATTTCATTCGATTTTCATGTGCTTTTATTTTAATCCATAAAATCCGTTCTTAAAAATCCGGATTTTAAAACAGAACGGATTTGCATTTCCTACCTGGATGTATGAAAATGTTAGTTTAATTCATTTCCAGGCGGTAGTGATTAATATCTTACACCAATTAAAATAATTATCTTGCTAATCTACAAGCTAAACTAATGTACAAAACAATTATCCGTATTCACTATGGGAAGGGGTGAATAGCCCCCAACACCTAGTGTAAACTACACTCCCGCGCAAACATACGATAGTAATTTATTAGATAATTATTTATGATAACTGTCTTATGCTTTAAGAATCAAGGGCACATATTTAGAGAGATTAAATATACTGTTCAACAAACTATTACTGTTTATTATCTTAATATAATTTTATCATCGGCATATCTCTAACATTACATATTTTGATGAATGAACGGTAGAAGGCAACTCAAAATATTAATTTAATTATCTTTGCAGTTGTTGTGAGTTCTTTCCACATGCAAAATCTGTTGTAATTCCTTCTTGAATTTCGAATTTCTTTTCATTATAGAATCCTTTTCAATAATTTTTTTTCTAATTCCAAGCCCTCATTTATAATTTTTAATGTGAAACATGTAGTTACCTCGCTGCAACTGCTTTCTGAGTCATTAATTGTTGTTTCATTCAAAGTTTCGATTAATTGAAACGAAATTGACAAGTCCCAACATGCTGAGTGAGATCATCATGACTCATGGTATGTTCTGTCATGGACGCAATCTACAAATCAAACATTATTTTATTCATTTATTTTTCTGAAACTGTGTTATAAAAAGCGTGTTTTACAAAAAATATGCCAATTTATTCAACCGTGTTATATAAGATAGTGTTATATAAAACCGTGTTATACGAGGCCCGAGTGTACACGCAAAATGAGTGTGTGAAATGACGTGCTATTCAGATTATTTTACGCATCCTTGTGTTAAAGCTATAGAATAATCGATTTGTGATCGCTCCAGACCATACCATCCTTTTGTATATATTTTTTATTAACCTTTCAATATTAAACCACTAGACTCTGGATATCACCCCGGGCCAAGAGTGATAAGATAACTTGCAGACACTTTTCGGTCTTGCTATTACTTTTTCTGCCAGTCGTGATTTTCAATTGTCGCGTATTAAAAATCGTCTTGTTTATTAACCAAGATGGGCATGGGAGAAGGGAAGCCGAGTGTGCGCAGGCAGAACGACTTCACTAACACGTCGGACAGGAATGGTGGTGAAGAATTTTGCTGGAATGATGATGATAATGAAGTCTGAATAAAATGAATATAGTGAATTTTTAAGATAATTTAATTTGGAAAGACCACTCCTCGAAGAACGTCTTATTTTTTCGAGCACTAACAACATGGAAAGACCGCATTGTAGAAACACCCTTTAAGACCGCGATGAACATATTAACTGAAAGGGAGATTATTTTATAATAATCTATATGGAGTGACGACCTCAAAAACATATTCTACCTTGGAGCTTCTGAACTGGGAAGAGTTGGCAAAAAACCGAGATGAGTGGAGGAAGACTCTTGAGGAGGCCAAGACCTACCAGGGGTTGTAGATAGGGAATGCAATCCCGAGTCGGGATTGGCGTTTCGGGATCCTTCTAGATTAGAATTTCCAATCCCGCGGGATCCCTACAGATCGGGATCCCGAATACTTTTGTGTTTTTTTTGTTTATAGAGCTGAGTAGCAATTAACGACAATGCTTTGCATTTTTATATCAGTAATTTTAATAAAATGATCATTGTTAATCATAGCATTAAAGTTTTTGTAGGCGGTTTTCGGCGGTATTAGAGTAAAAACTACTAACTAGTAGTAGTTTTTATTACTATGTTAGGTTGATAAAATACAGCAAATATTATTCAAAGCTATTTTCATTATTTGAATGTGACATGAACATAAGTTTTAAGTACTTACTAAAAGCTCTATAAGACATATACAATTAAACATACAAAACATAAAAAATGCTGATCAATCCCGATAATCTCGTCCAATTTTTTGGTCCGGGATTGATCTCGTAAAATACCTCGAGATCTCGCGGGATCGGGATTGCATTCCCCAGTTGTAGAGCCAAGAGTGATATACATACGATGATGGAGTAACACTTTATTTCTCAAAAATTTTCCATCGCGTCATTTTTATTTATGATGATACAGGTTTTCCCGAAGTTAAATTCCTTTAGCGGTTTGCTCTGTCGATTCTGAACTTTTATCGCGGACCCACAAGCGAAGCTGTCAATGAAATTGTGCCGCAGTTATTACAGTAGTGCACTATGCATTAAAGTGCATCGACGGTTAGGTTTACCATTCACTCGGACCGATAATGTCGCGGCTCGGCCCGCCGCGCCCCGCGCTCCTCCGCCCCGCGGCCGGTGACTGACCGATCAGCTCCGGCACTGCCGACTGCGTGAGGACGTTTAATTATACACCGATGGCTTTCACTCCTCTCTCTGCGCATACCGGCCGGCGTGCAGCATCTGTCTGCCGGGCGCGTGCACTCTGCGCGCGTGCATTTACCGGGCGGCGTCTGCGAAACCCATCGCCGGAAGTAAAATGAAATAAAAAACCGCTCAAAAGCTTGAGACGTCTTCGAAGGAGAAAAAAAAAATTGACAAATTATTCATCATCATCATCATCATTCTTGGCACTGCAACCCTCGGTGGGTCTTGGCCTCCTCAATAATTTTCCTCCACTCATCTCGGTCTAGTGCCAGCTCTCTCCAGTTTCGAAGCTCTAAGGCAGAGATATCTTTGAGGACGTTGTCACTCCATCTTAATTTTGGACTTTGGTGCTTGATGCTCGGACATTCTCTCTACATGACCCAGCCACCGAAGTCTTCCCAGTTTTATAAATTTTGTGACATTTGGCTCCTTAAATAGAGTATAGAGCTCATTGTTGTAACGTCTGCGCCAAAGTCCATTTTCTAGAACCGGTCCGAAGATACGCCTCAAAATTTTCCTTTCAAAAACGTCCAGTGCTCGCCCATTCCTCTTAGTTAGTACCCACGTCTCAGCTGCGTACGTGAGCACTGGCCTAATAAGCGTTTTGTACACTAATATCTTGGTGTTTCTGGACAGCAATCTGGATTTTATCTGCTTTTGTAGGCGGAAAAAACAGCGATTTGTGCCAAATTATTAACAGTCGAATATTGCCTTTGTCACGTTAATCGATGTAAGATTGATTGAAATTCACCGTTTATGACGTGCATGGCGTACAGAAACAAAACAGCCTCTTTCAAATATATGAAAACAGGGTAAAATCGAATATCTGCCAAATACTAGCAGTTTTACGATAACTTCTTCAAACTTTGCAATTTTCACTTTGTGGCACCATTTCTTATATAAAATAATAAAACACACGGTTTTTCCCTAAATTAATTTTCATTTTTAAAAATCTACAAGTTTCATGAGCGTTGCTCCATTCCTCAGAATAAGAAGTGTATACGTAGAAATGTCTTATGTTGAAAACTATGAAATTTTGTATGTTTTTAGAAGCATTGTTTTATCAAAAGCATATGAATTTTAAAATCTCCTGTCTGGCTTTAAAATGATTTATTATAAATGTGTACATTTACCATAATTTTGTCAATTGGATAGATGCAATTTTGTTTCTATACCCATCACGTGTGGTGTAATCAACTTTTCCATAGTAGTGTTTGTTAATATGGTAGTAGAAGTCTGAAAATGTCTGTAAATAAGGGAAAAAACTGAATTCAAAGGGATCAAGAAGTCCGTATCGAATATTTGATTTTTTCCTAACATAGGTGAAATTTTCAGCCAGCTAAAAGATGTAGGTATCTTTCCAAAGTGCGATACATTTTATTAAAATTTGCAAAACGAGGTGTATTCAGGTAGAGTCGATCGACACTTGTATATCGGAGAGCAAATTGAAGAATCCCGTAAACCATTCTATTTTTTGATTTTCCATATCCCGAGATAGGATGTGCAACATAAATTATTAATCAAAAAAGCGGCAGGTAAAATTAGTACGAGCCAATTAAAGCATTAAATAGTATAATACACCAGAAAATATGAAACTTATTTTTAACTTTATCTATTCGAAAAAGCGTCAAGAATCTTCAACGTGGTGTTTTGTTTTTTTAAATCGTATATATTTGACGAGATAGACCTGTAACATGTTTTTCTAAAACGCCTTCGGACCTTTTCACTGCACTGTGTGCACTTACGCACACAGTGCACCAGCCGTCCGGGCGTCTTTTTATCGACACCCCTGATGAGTGGAAGAATTAGAATACACGAATAATACAAGAAGCATTAGGGACGAGGTGGAAACTGCAGGCAGAAACACTGCTGGATCATCATCCAACGATTCTTATTTCTGTCAAGTTTGGCCGACGTCTTTCTGTGTTGTGGTTCCTCGTTGCTGGTCTCCAGGCGACGCCTTTCTCCCGGGAGGTGAAGTGGAAACATTATATTCTGTATTAATTGACCAGCTGAGGTCACGCTGTATTTCCAGCGGCAGACATTTCATCTCGGTGACGCTCCCGCCGGTCCCGTGACTTCATTTTTCGGTGATAAATTTTCGGTAAAAACCGCTTCAAATTCCTATCACCCAGATCCAGACACTGAACGAGCGTTGCGCTGCGCCGCCTACCCACTCTAATATAAAACTGAATGATCTGTGTTTTTGGCCGACCGAAAACAAATTTTACATATTAATTGTTTAGGACACTGTGCGAAACGTAGACAAAATTACCCTTCCTCTTTCTGAACACCCCAACCTTCTCTAATTAACTAACTAACTAAACATCATGCCGTTTCCCCGCAGGGGTAGGCAGAGAGGATTGAACACCACACTATTCTATCCTGGCACACCACTTTTGCTTCGGCCACATTCATACATCTTCTTATACACGTTCTACGGTTGTTGCGGTTTTTAACAGGGCCATCCTCAAATACTTGTAGTACCTGATCATGCCAGGTCTTTCGCGGACGCCCTCTATTCCTGTTGCCTTCAACACTCGCCTCCTTTTTTTTCTTAACCTTCCTTTCCTCGTTCATACGTTCCACATGACCAAATCATCTCAGCACTCCTTTCTTTATTCTATCTACCACGCTACAGCCAGCATTGCATTCTCTTCTAATTTGTTCTTCTCGCCGATATAATAAATATTTATTATGTGTATTATATTAAATGCCATACGTTCCCAAAATCGCATCACTCAAAACATCAGCACCACCCTCTATATTGATACTAAACTCCATCCAAATTCTGTTCAGTTCTTCTCTAGAATCCTGAGGAATATGCAGGAATCGTCCCTTGGGACATTTAATCCCCCCTCGACCAAATTTTGCATACATCTTTATTAGATATTTAATGCCTGCCCTATACAAATGCATTCCATTTCCCTAAATATGTGTTTTAAATTAAAACTGAATATAAATGCCTTAACTTCTTCAAAAATAGCATAATAATTTTGTGGTGACATTATTAATCTATATAAATAAAAATGTAAATGTTCGTTTGTACAAAATCGATAATCTCTGATAGTTCTTCACCGATTGCATTGAAATTTTGGCACACCGTTGCATTCAAATACGAGGATGTTTTTGTATACCTAATTTGTTTTGATATACCTACTATTTATTTACATAAATAAAAATATTAATGTTCGATTGCCCAAAATCTTAAATCTCCTAAAGTTATTTTTGACACAAAGTTGCATTCGAATTCGCACAAAAAAGAAATTTATTTGAAAAAAAAGGCGCCGGTACCCCCCTTTCAATATTGATAAATATTTAGATAGGTAGGTATAACATTTTTCAAATTCAATTTTTTTATTACATTCTGTTGTCTTTGCTTAAATAAAAAGTTTGAACCGATGAAAAACCGCAGCCTATCATATCGCGATATCCCCCCACAAATTTATATTCAACATAATCCTTAACCCGTGCAACGCCGGGTACGACCAGCTAGTATAATTAATAAAAATGTACTTTGTTTTCAACCACTTACATATTGAAAATAAAAAAATTGGCCCTGAAACATGTTGATATTTTCAATATATAAGTGGTGAAAACAAAGTACATTATTAATATTATTAATATTTAAAGCATTAACGTTGTGGTTAGACATTATAACGGATTATTAGTTAACTTTGTAAAAACCACTACCAGATTTTAGGTCTACCGGTTTCGAGACGTAACTGTCTCTTCGTCAGGACCAACACTACACCACTACATTCACAACACTACACACCTCAGGGATCTGATGGTTCATTAGGCTAATCAGTGCATGTTAGTCCCTGACAAGACTAACACGCATGTGATCAATTATTGGTGGAAGTGTAACAATACTATGGTTGAGGTGTGTAGTGTTGTGAATGTAGTGGTGTAGTGTTGGTTCTGACGAAGAGACGGGTACGTCTCGAAACCGGTAGACCTAAAATCTGGTAGTGGTTTTTACAAAGTTAACTAACAATCTGTTACAAAGTATATTTTTATTAATTGTATAAATTCCTTAAGTTGACTACGTTTCGACATCTTTGGCTTATCCTCACAGCTTTCTGGTACGTGCCTAGATTGCTGTACTCACCTGGTGACACCAGTTCATTCCTTCGCGTTTAGGTTAAGTTGACCTAGTGATCCTACTGAGTTAGTGCCTTGTATGGTGTTTTGTATATGACCTACGATCCCAGTAGAGTTGCTTAACTATCATTATACTCTAACGAGAACGAATCGTGGGACCAAATTCACTGATTACTTAAATTGCCGAAAGTAGTGCGACTTCACAAATATAATAATTAATTTACGTTTAAATTTGATGCAATTAATCAATTTAATAATGCTTAATTTGTTAAAACCGTCCGGTTTTTACGTCCCTGGGGAAGGAAGTGGATTTACCCAAACAAGTTGGTTTTAATAAATAAAGCAAGTATGTAGTTATGAATAAAATTAATTTTATTAAATATTACCAGTGTTTGCCGTATATATATAAATTAGGTTTAACAAAAGTACTTAATAATGAGTACCCTCCGTTGGAATGTTGTAAAACCTTCTTTTTACAGGTGACATACAAAGCATACAAACTGTTTAAGAATTAATTTATAAATCAAACATTCCTACCGCTGGTGTCGATTTTTTTAAAGCTACGCAATCAATGTATGGGTGACACTAAGTTGAAATATTGCTATTGCAGACAATAAATTGTGTCATTTGAACACTTGAAAAATATTTTGATAAGTATTCTGACGTTACAGCCGAGATGATATGACGTCAAGTTTTATTATCAGGATATTACAATGAAAGGTATTCATAGAAATGACAAAACAGTTTTGGTTATCTGTGCATTCTCATGGCATACGCGTGTGGGGAATCGCAGATTGACACCATGTATAAATTTTTTAATTTCATACAGTGTTAAAATCGTATATGAAACATTAAACGAAAGTTTCCCGAAAAATCCGCTTTTTGTAAAACAACTCCCACGATAACTTATAACTAATGAACCCATTTTAATGAATGAATACTTATCTTATTTATAATTTATGGCCCATTCCAGAATTATCGTCTTGTAAATAACAAACACATAATTGAAATAAATATTATATTTTTAAAATTCTCATAATAATAAAACATCTCGTTTTATATAAAAAAAAAAAATTCAAAGGAAGCAAACACTTGGTGGTGATACATTACAATTAAATAAATAATAATAACTTTGTTATACACCACTTATATTTATTAAAAATCCATCCAGGTTTCGCTACTACCGTAGCTTCTTTTTTTATTATTATTATTCTGTATTTCTATCTATATTTGTCTATATTTCTAAATTTTTTTTTATTATTCTGGTATGGGCTATAGCGACAACTTTTCTGATTATAATATATTTTTTAGATGGTTGCAAATGCAACAATTTTTTTTAGTGTTCTCTTGGTACTTCTATAGAGCCTATATTAGTATTTTTTTTATTAAAAATTTCACAATTAGTAGTTGAAATTACAATAAATAAACCGGAGAAGCAAGAAATTTTTAATTTGTTTATTTTCTTTTACTAAAAAATCTTTAAATTCGATTACTTTTTACCGGAGTTTAATCCCGAGTTAAAAATGCAACGTTTACTTAATAACTATAATAACGCTCGATTCCAAACCAGCCCTGTAGCATTTTTTCGATTCCTTCACAAGACGTCAAAATCAATCGTAATATTTTGAAGAAATAATAATAGGTAACAACACCTAATGGCCGACACTTTTGGTTCATTTACAAACCTTAATTATTTTGGTCGACCGATTACTCCTTACAGATGCACGTGTGCGTGAGTAACATGTGTGTCAGCACTATCCGAGAACCTGTATCGGAGTGTTTAGTGATTTATCTATCCAGGCGTGGCAAACCTGTAACACGCGGACCAAAAGCGGCGCCTAAAAACATGCAAATACCAATCAACAATTGTACGCATGTAATGTACGCGCATTGTGATGTTCACGATTTGCCCATTTCGCGATATTTTTCCATCGCCACTATTGAATATTCTCGCTCTAGGCCGTGAAATTCCAGGCCAAATAGTCGACCGAGGTTACATATTCAATTAACCTAATTTACAAAATTCTCGTAAAAAAAATATTTAAGCTTGTCGTAAAATTTTATGCATAACAATTTCGTACGCAAAATATGAAAATGTTTAATATTATTTAGATGTTAATGATTTGAGCCGGTGAATTACAAACCATGTTGGTATGTTGAAAAAGTTATTCACAAATGGTAAATAACTTAGCGTTTGTTTACGTTTTAGAGCTTTCTGATTTACTGAATTCATTAATTTCAAACCTTTCAAACGTAAAACGTCAAAATTTATAGAATTACAATGTTATACATTAACAACTGTCAAAATACCGAAATAGCAATATTGCTATTTTCAGATTACAGCTGATTACCAATAGGTATATCCACAACCCTATAACACATCAATAAGCCTAATCTATAATATAATCCTAATCTATAAGCCTAATCTAACTCCAAAACCGATTAAAAAATAATACACCAAATTTATATCTTGATTAGAGAACATTGAATTTTAAATGTTTAATAATTGTTCAACTGTAAATAGTTGCGGATATTTTATACGAACCGTATGTTTTTCCGAGAAACGATTCTCGACGTTTCGTTGAATGCTTATTCAATGTCATCAGGACAGGACGGGACGTAATAATTGTATTACGGTTAAAAAAGTATATATTAATTTGTTAGAGCCCTCCTTAATTACTAATTCCTTAAACACCGAAACTTCATTTTAACCAGTTCCATTCCATAGTAAACTATAACATTTTATTATGTCGGTTCAGTGTGTTAATTAAAAGCTTTATTTAACATTGAAAGTATTATAGTTATATTTTTATATGGGGGAGAGAATTTTTGGGAAATTCCAAATATGTCAAAGACCACTGTTCTTGTACGTGAAGCTTTTTCTAAAAGTTTAGAAAATTATGTGTATGTACAGCAGTACTGCACGATACGTCGTATACCTCAATTTTACCAATGTTTGCATTTTACTCCTTACAAATTTTTTCTCCATCACAATAAAAAAGATAGAAGTATTGCGCAACCGCAGAATTTTTCTTTGCCAAATGTCCTCCCATGCTAGGAAGCAGTAATGATGGCTCGTCAACTTTAGTTTTTGCACCATTAATCAGATTTCTTCCTTCACCGCCTCCCACACGACAGCGGAAGGCATACACAACCATAAACCACGAATGCGTACAAGAAAGTTTTTGAATCGCGATATTTATTGTAAAAGTTACTTGTCTCTGTCTGTTTTAGTTGTTCTCTCGCCCTCGCAATTGGGACACAATTAGAAGTGCGTCACAACATCGCTTCCTGGGCAACGTGATGAGCTTGATTAAGCTTTTAAAATTAGGAAGAGTAGATATTACGATAATATTTACAAATCTACGAGAACCAATCTGGGAGCGCATGATCAAGCCATCGGCCGGCCAATTAAAAAAAGGCATATTTACGAACCTCTCTATTAGTGAAATCCCAAATCTTCCGCTAGGCGGCAACGTAGTCTGAATACGTATATTATGTATTTAAATAATTATCGATATTCAAAAATAGGTTTTACGAGAATCGGGACTGTGGCAAGCCGATTGCTTTCTGCTAGTTGGATGAATCAAAAATATAAATATATTTTTAATATAGTTAGTTGCGTGGTTTTTTTGTTTATTTATTGTTAAATAACACTGCGTGATAGGGTATTCTATTACGTCGTATTTTTATGTAGTGGATGATTTTATTTTAATCTCTTCTTTTTTTCATTAGTATTAAAATAGTGATTTAATATTTTCTGTGCTAAATGTATATTGAAGTGGTCATTGCGTATTTCAATAGTGTTTTTGCTTAATTAAGTGACGTCAAACAAAAGGAAGGCATATTTGTGGGACCGTAAATACGACTTATTCTTATGAATAACGATAACTTCGATTCAAAGTTAAATACTTGCAGCTTGGAAGTCACTAAAAGTAATTGTAACGACATTTTTGGGCAACCACCGAGGCAATAATGTCAGAAATTTAGTTAGAAATGTCGTTGCAAATACATTTTCTACATTCACACTTTGATTTTTTCCTTTGAATCTTGTCATGAACAAAGAGGAGATATAAAATTATCGAAGAATGTTATCAAGATGGATTACTCTCGATTTTAAATTAGAGAAAGTAGATAAGATAAAAAATAGTCGTATACCTTTTAAAATAAATACAATCATATTTAATTTGAAAGTAATGAAATTAATAGAATTTTTGTCAGAATTTAGATGATTTTGTAGCAATAAAACATAATTATTATTATTTTTAGATTATCTGTCTTTGATTTATTTCTTATAGACATAACATATATCGGTATGTGTCTCGTAATTATTATTGTGGAATTATTAAATCCTATTGCAAATTGAAAAAGAAATAGCTAGTTTTATCAATTTTTCATTAATATATAAATATAATGTATCCCGACGAAGGGACCACTGAAACATGTTTATAATTCAATAAATTAGTAGTTTATACTCTGTATTTTCTAGTTATCAACATAGTTTTTTCAATGTTACAAAATTTAACTGTAAATGGTTACGGATATTTTATAAGACCCGTATGTTTTTCCTAGAAACGATTCTCTACGTTTCGTTGAATTTGTATTCAACGTCGTCAGGAGGACGACCTGCACCCGCGGAGGTACAGGGCGGATAGTGAGGTTGCATAAAATATCCCTATTTTTTTTTTTTACAGTTAATATGTCTAACGACCGCAATAACATCCTTAACTCTTTAATATTAAAAAAAAACTTGTTACGCAGTGTGTTGAAATAAATGGCTCGCGTCACTTTATTTATTTATTTATTTATCTGCTCCAGAAAAGGTGCGCCGCCCGCGTCGGGCGCCCGGGGCCCGCGTTTGTTGTGTCTGGACCGGCGCGGCGGCGAGAAAAAACTACATCTCGAACGCCGACGGCGCTACAGACTCACTCTCCCCGGGCGCCGCGCGCTTTCTCGGCGGCCGTGCCATTTTCTTAAATAGAACAACGTCGCGTCCGCGCAGGAAATAATACACTTTTCCGTCAATCACCCACTTGGCCTTCTGTCTCTGCTAATGAATGGGGGTAGCGGGGGCTCTCGGAACGCTATTCGCCAACAAAATTGATGGCATCGGTATTAAAGCCTTTTCAATGTCGCTCGCTGTCATGTCCGACCGGGCCGAATAACGTGTTATGTTACACGTTTTTTTGTTTTTTTTTTCGACGCTGGATTACGTTCTTTATGACGTTTCCGACAATTTGGCAAGTCCGAGAATAATATTTTGTCGAAACGTGTCTGCAATAAAGATGTAGGAATTGGCTGAGATACTATTTTTTGCGAAATCTGTGTTTAGGTTCTTAAAGAATTCATCGCGCTTTCATTTACTTTATATAAGATTTAAAATTGTGAAAAATTTGAGACTTATATACAGGGTGTCTCGTAGCTAGCGGCAAACGTAGAAACTTGGGAGGAGTGCCTTTTACACTTCAGATAAACGACATCAAATCAAACACTGGCTTAGACTATCGTGAAAGTAATTTATATCGAATATTAAAAATTCATTCGCTTTAATACAAATAAAAATAAAAAAATCTTGAAAATTTGTCATTTTATTCAACTTTTAATGATTTTTAATTTTACATATGCGGTGCCGTAGTGATAGTACAACGTATTACAGAAAATATGTCAGAAATATTGGGAAAAATTCATATTTCACCCAAAGCGTAAAGAATATTTTCTATTCAAAATTGAATGAAAAAAATTCCCCCAAAGTTTTGGCTTTTTTTTTTTTGGCAAGACGTCCTTTATGTAGTGTTTAAATTATAAACATGCATATTATTCCGCTTTCATCACCCAAAAACCTAAACCTGAGTAATAGACACTATAAGTCGGATTAAAAAGGTATTTTAATAACTTTGATACAACTAACCTATTCAGCAATTGCAATTTTTATGATATTTATAAAACAAATTAAATGAATACTTTTTTACATATTCGAATAAAATAAAGTATTTCATATATTTTTTATTGAAATCATTATGAAAATACGATAATAACTAATTTATTCTTTTAGCCATCCACTATGTATGATAAAGTTTGCATTTTTTGTGACAATTTATAAAAAAAATGTTAAAATCATTTCTTCGAGAAATAGATCGTGCATCATGAGGACCTATCATTTATAGTGTTTTAAAGCTTTACTGTGCTTTTTTGATACTATTCATCAAATCTACATTTTGTATTGCAGGTATCCACATATTTAAATCTTTATGGGGATACTTTTCCGAATTCTACATCTTAAATGTTCATTTTGATTTAAGGAATATCAAATGATGTAGAAGGTGTACCAGTCGTAAAAATATTCAGTCTACTGTCCGCGTTTTACATTTGATGGTAGCCATATAGTATGAAGAAAAGCACCTGCTGCCTTCCATATGTATAAAGTTTAGAAAATAAATAATAATACATATACTTTGTATTAATATTCGTTACCACTCCAAATGGTAAATTAAATTAGGCACTCTCTGTCTAGTTCTTAGTGTGTAAAAATATCTTAGCTGGGATAATCTCACAGACTCGAAATAATTATAAATATAAACAACTGTAAATTTATATGCACTTATATATGAAAATAAATATAAATTTATACAAATTTACAATTTATGGTCGTCATAAATGTCATTTTCACTCCTAAAAAGCAATGAGTGGGTCTTGTTTCAAGTCCCAGAGATAACTGACACAGAAAGAATATTCTTAAATGATATCCACGAGAAAAAACAATGTAGAAGACGACACCAAAAGTCTCGGTGGATATACGAAATGATCGGAGTGCTAGGAGTAACATAACAACTATTGATGGTATTTTGACCAGTTCCACAATAACCGTTATCTGATGGTATCGATAATTGGCAACTTGTTTTTCGCAATTTGAACAACCACCAGTTTCGAGACCATAATCATATATCATTACCAATCATCGTCACAATCAGATACAAATCTGAAATAACTCTACTATTAGGAACCGACTAAAATAATGATTTGACCATCACTGATCGACAGAGGAGAGTGTTACCGAAAATAGCGGCTGAGTCATGGGGAGGTCTGTATCAAGCAGTATATAGAAATGGCTGAAGATGATCATGATTATATTTATAAAATAAAATATCGTATTAATTTACGATTAAACTTTCTTATAAAGGAACTATGTATGTATGTATGTTATATATCTTTTGGTTAGTTTGTTTTTCTTCCGGTCATGAACGAAAAAAATGCGGCGAAGTTTTTCCGCAGCTGCGATACGAGACTCTTGCAATGGGGTAGTATTTCTATCGAAATCTACCTAAAAGTATGTAAGCCTACGGTTTCTTTTGGAAAAGTGCTATTTTATTATTGATATATTTTTCCGAGGCTCGTACGAAAACGGCGTCGGAATATTTTAACCGAGAGGAAATTTTTTTGTTTCGTTTACTCTTTTGGGAATAGACCGCTCCGAGTCGCGGTCCTCGCCCCCGTACTGTATCGGGCCAAATGACAGCTCTGGGCCAACACAACCGACGCATTAAAAAAAAAAACATCCGGATCGAAGCCCAAAACCGACCTCAGCTATTTCCTCTCTTCGAAATTGTAGCAGACGCCCGACAGACGCGCAGGGTCGAGTCACTGAACCGCGCCGACGAGCGAATTGTCTGTGCCCCGTTCCGAAGAGCTTTCTTGCTTATCTGTCTGAACCCCGAGATCAAGGTCCGTCACTTACTTACTTACCATCACGCCGTTTCCCCGAGGGGGTAGGCAGAGAGGATAGAGCGCCATACTCTTCTGTCCTGACATACAACTTTCGCTTCGTCTACATTCATACATCTTCGCATGCAAGCTCGACGGTTGTTCAGACTTCTAACAGGACCATCTTCCAGTATCTGGTTAATCTGGTCATGCCACGTCTTCCGTGGTCGCCCTCTTTTTCTGGCGCCGTCAACACTTGCATCATATATCTTTCTTACCATTCTTTCCTCATTCATTCGCTCAACATGCCCAAACCACCTGAGCGACCCTATTTTTATTCTCTGTATTATGCTACGATCAGCTTTACATTCATTCCTAATATCTTCATTCTTTACTCTATCATACATGGATTTACCACACATACGTCTAAGGGACCTCATCTCCACTGCATTCAATCTACTTTCGTTCCTCTTCTGCCAGCTCCAGGCTTCACTTCCATACATTAGTGTCGGTACCAGAACTCCATTATGTACCGCCAGTTTTGCCTCGGTAGACATATTTCTATTAGAAATTATTGCATTCAAAGCACCGTTCACCCTATTCCCGGCAGTCACTCTCCTCTCTATATCTTTCTCAACATTCCCTCTTCTATCGAACATACTTCCCAAGTACACAAACTCATCTACTTGTTCCAAACATTCATTGCCTACTAGTATTTCACACGTTGTCTTACTTTCCTCCTTCTCGAATACCATTACTTTTGACTTCTTTACATTCATAATAAGGTCACTTTCCTTGCATACATCATACATCCTGCTAACTAGACTTTGTAGGTCTTGTTCGCTATTTGCCATTAATACCGCATCATCCGCGTACAGTAAACAGCATACAATCAAATCACTCATTTTCGCTCCTATATTCATACATTCCAGTTCTTTCACACAATTATCCATATACAAGTTGAACAGCCATGGAGACATTACACAACCCTGTTTGACACCTTTTGTTATATCAAACCACGGTGTGAAAGATCCATTGATTCTTACACACGCAGTACTCCCCTCGTAAAGGGATGCAACTGCGTCTATAAGTTTACTGTTCACCTTGTAATCAGAGAGTACCTTCCATAACCTTCCTCTAATAACCCTATCATAAGCTTTTTGCAGATCTACAAATGCACAGAAAAGTTTTTGGTTTTTCGCTAAAAACTTTTCCGTCAACACTCGTAGAGAGAATATCTGATCCATGCATCCTCTTCCACCCACAAAGGCTCCTTGCACGTCCCATACCTTTTCTTTCGTCATCGACCTTACTCTTTCTATCAAAATTCTTCCATAAAGTTTGCCGACCGAGCTTAAAAGGCTGATTGCCCTGTAGTTCCCGCATTCCAATCTCGACCCTTTACCTTTGTAGAGAGGCATGATAACTGCTCTCCTCCAATCCAAAGGGGTGTGGCTCTCCTTCAAACATTTATTAAATAGAGTATGAAGCCACGAAATCACTGATGGGCCACCAGCCTTGATATATTCGGCAGCAACGTTATCATACCCCACAGCCTTACCATTCTTCATATGCTTTATTGCACACTTTATTTCTTCCACACTTATTTCGCTGACTTCATTCTCGTCATTCATACTTCTCTCCGTGAGAATATCGACGGATTCCTCTATTACAGCCTCCTCGCTCTCATACGTTTCCTGGAAATAATTCATCCATCTATCTTTTATTCTATCTTCATCCATTAACATTTCTCCATTCGCTGACTTAATAGCTTTCATACTATTGCTTTCCGTCCCACATCGAGATTTTTTCACCTCCTTCCAGAAAAATTTGATGTTTTCCCCAAAATTCTTAGACATTTTCAAACCTTCCTCTCTTTTCAGCCGCTCTTTCCTTTCTTTCACACCTGCTTTCACTCTTTTTTTACACGCATTGTATACATCTTTTGCCCCCGCGTATTCATCTCCACTCACTGTCAGAAGATGGAGCCACGCTTTTCTTTTTTCTTTCACTAATTCCTTTATGTCATCATCCCACCATGCATCCCCTTTCTTCCTTCCCTGCTTAGCTGTTCCACAGACTTCCTTCGCTGACTCGCAAAGGGTATTTTTTAAGTAATCCCATGCATCATCTATCCTAAGATCACTCACCCTCCTTACACTCAGCCTTTCAACAATTTTCCTTTCAAACTTCTCCCTTAAATCGTCCTTTTGTAGATTCTCTTTTTTGATTCTAGACGGAGCCGGTACAGTTCTTTTCCTGGACCGCCAGCCTTGAAACAAGTTTATTCTTGAGACTACAAGAAAATGGTCAGTTTCCATCTCGGCACCCCGAAATACCCGAGTATCAACCGTAGCGGCTCTTAGTCTAGAATCAACCACAACAAAATCAATTATCGATCTTTCATTCCCTCTCTCCCATGTGTATTGATGGATTCTTTTGTGATCAAAAAAGGTATTTGAAACAAAAAGATTCCATTCCAAGCATACCTCAAGCAAACTTTTACCATTCTCATTCATCCTCTTGTCACCATACACACCAAGGGCAGTCTCGAAGCCATCTCTTCGTGTTCCCACCCAGCCATTCAGATCACCTGCGAAGATAATTCTTTCATTGCTTCGTTTCACGTTCATTACATCCCTAACATTCGTCCAAAATTCATTTTTCACTTCGTCCTTTTCAGAATTAACCGGGGCATAGCCTATAACTAGAAACACCCCCGTGACTCCAATTTTGAACCGGATCCACATTAGTCTGGCACTGACAAATTCATATTCTCTCATACATTCCACCATCCTTCTCGAGAGCAGCGCTGCAACACCCTGGCACGCTCGGTCCGCCTCCGGCACTCCGGACCAAAGCACCATCATGTCGTTGTGCTCTAACTCTCCACAGCCTTTCTTCATACTTTTGCTTATACATAAAATGTCTAGGTTTTTGTCATTCATACTATCACACAGTTCATTCATCTTCCTATCCATTCCTCCCCTAATATTCCACACTCCCACTCTGCACTCTATCCTCCTCTTTGCGCAATCTCCCCGGGTAATGCGGCATGGCTGATTGCGAGTCTCGCCGATACCTATAGGCATGACCCGGCCACCTTTTCCTACTTAACCATTAGAGCTCTACACTAATTATTACTTATCCTACAGCCCCCTAATGCTTACACTTATTCATATCAGAAAAAGTTATAAAACACATATTACACTGACATACTTATAAACATAGCACAGTAATTTTACCTAAAGACTAAATTAACTTATGTATTATGTAAAGACTTATGTAAAGACTAAATTATCTTTGCACACAATTCCCTAAGATACGTAGAACAAGTAGGTTATTTCACCTAGCAGACTACATTACATATTACTATCGTCTCATTGATTTTATTGTCTCTTAAACTCTGTTTCGGTTCGGTGTCAGGTGTCCTTTGTCCACTATTTGGCCAGTAGGTAGTTGTCATCTGTTCGCCAGATGTGGCTGCTTGGGTCCGTCACGATTTCCTATTAATGCTAGCCGAAAGCTTTCTCCTCCAATCGGAAAGGCCGCTGTGCCCGCGTGAAATTGAAAATATAAATCATGTAAAATAGGTATTATAATATCTTGTTATTAAAGTCTAGACGCTTTCCGGTATTGGTTGTAACTGTAAAGATAAGCGATAATTTAGGGGTATAAAAGCAAAGTCAGCAATATCCAAAAAAAATTAAAATAATGTTTTGAATGCTGTCACCGAGGATTACTAATTTAAAATGTACTAAATTCTAGATTTTATGTATCTATCTTGTTTCCCATAAATTTATAGGCCATATTTCTTATAAAATTTCGAATTTAGTACATTCTAAATCAGTAATCCTCGATGACTGCATTAATTTTTTATTTGATATTGCTGCCTTTGCTTTTATGCCCCTCAATTGTTATTGTTTCGGAAAATCTCTTCATCAACATTACAACTATTATCTACAACAATATAACAAAAAAAGTATAAATTATCCAAAGTATGCTGATTTTTCCCAAACTTAATAAATTAGCGACCAATGTAATTTTTTTTTCATCACCGTGGTCACAAGTAAAGTCACTGACCTATTATGAAAATAACATTATTTTTATTTGGTGATTATTACCCAACACTCGAAAAAGTTCAGCAGTATTTATTTCTGTCCGTGTAATTACAAAATTGATTTGATTTTTACTTTTACGATTTCCTTTTATTTTAGATGAGTCCTTTGAAAAGTAGTCGCGAATGTTGATTGAGGGTTATGTAGAGTATAAGCAAGTCGTTAATATTTGTCATTAAAAGCCCAAGACAGGAAGAAGAATTGGATCCTGTGTTTTTTATGTCTACGTATGCGATGGCGCAATATCACTTTTCATCCCAACGGTTGTGCAGTAATGGCATATTTGTTTTTTGTTGAAGTTGCCTTTATTTGTGAACAATTGTTTAGACATAGATACTCGTATATTGCTTATAAGATATAATCGTATGAGATAAACATAAGTAAATGTATACAAAATAAATATAATCGTAGCTACTCGTAAGAATAATCATATAGATAGCATAGATCGCATCGATATTGATAGATTAAACATGGGTTAAGAATTACCACATTATTTAGATTTTTGGTTTTTACGACAATAGCTTTTAAGTATTTTATATAATCTGTCACCGTTCTTACATTTTTCAGCACTTCCGTAGAGGGGTCAGTGTTGCGCAGTTTCAATATTCCAACTATCATACGCATGGGCATTACACTCAAATAACTCGTGTTCAGGCATATTAATAATTTTAAATTAAAATAGGTGCGTTAACATTTTAATACAAATATTCATGGATTGTAATGCTGAACCTCTACCACCGACATCTGGGTGTTCTTAAAAAAGACCTGTTTATTTGATGTCGAAGCGATTTTCGTATCATCACGCAAACCGTCATTGCTATCTGGAGTTTAGTCTAAAATTAAAGTTTTTAGTGATTCTACACTAATATTATAAAAAGGTAATGTTCGTAAGTTTGGACGTGGGACTTAATTCTCCGAAACTACTCGTCCGATTTAAAAAATTCTTTACACCGATATTTAGAACGGACCTTCAGGTTGGACATAGGCCATATATCCTGTTAAATTAAAAGGGCTTTTCGTGGAGACTAATTTTGCAACGCAAGTTGACGAAAAAACGGTCGAGCGAATGCGTTTCTTGCGAACGCTGCCTTAAGGGTAAGAGATATATGAATGCTTTCTATAGAAAAGTTGTAGAGTTTAAAAAGGTCTGTAAAAAGTCCGCAACGACGTATATCTGTATTTTAAGGTTAACATATTCGTATATTTTCTTAACTATTCTTTCCTCGTTCATATGTTCCACATGACCAAACCATCAAATAAAACATTATTATTTTTGGAATAGGTCAGTCAGTCAGTATCAATGTTTTATTATTATTTTTAACATCCAGATTATTGCCAGGTTGTAGTTTTATTATAAAATTAAAATTAAAGGTACGAGGGCGGTCCAATAAATACCTAGTCTCACCGCCCGATGGCGCTACTATCGCAAGAGAATTTTACTATCGTGTAGTACATTCTCGTAGACGACTACTGTAAAAATTTCAGTCAAATCGGATTCGTAGTTTTGTTTTGACAGCGTGTGGAAGTGGGCGTGTCCGCGGATTTTAGAAAAATGGAAAAAGAGCAATATCGGTCGGTGATTCGGTCCTTGTTTTTGGAAAAGAAATCGCGCAGCGAAATCATAGAGCGCTTGGATGCCGTGTATGGTGACTCTTCTCCTTCGATGGCGATTGTTAAAAAATGGTTTAATGAGTTTCAACGTGGTCGCACATCGGTTTTTGATGAGCCACGCCCATGTGTCCCGAAAACGGCTACCATGGAGGATAACATAATAAAAATCCACGATCTCGTATTAGCAGACCGCCGATTGAAGGTGCGCGAGATAGCTGAGACAGTAGGCATCTCAAAAGGCCGCGTGGGTCATATCCTGCATGAAATTTTGGGCATGAGAAAACTGTCGGCGCGATGGCTGCCGCGTTCGCTCACTCCGGACAACAAGCGAAACCGTGAAACTACTTCAGAGCGGTGTTTGACGCTGTTTAAGCGCAATCCGAAGTTTCTACGTCGTTTCGTGACCATCGACGAAACATGTATCCACTGGTACAGACCAGAGACCAAGGAACAATCGAAAAAGTGGACTTCACCCGGTGAACGTGCTCCGAAGAAGGCGAAGACTGTCCTATCGGCCGGAAAGGTGACGGCCACCGTTTTCTGGGATTCACAAGGTGTGATCTACTTCGACTACCTGAAGAAGGGCAAAACGATCACAGGGCTGTACCATGCCGAATTATTGGGCCAATTCGACGCCGAATTGCAGAAAAAACGGCCACATTTGGCGAAGAAAAAAGTGCTCTTCCACCATGACAACGCACCGGCTCACACCTCCGCCCTCGCCACGGCCAAATTGGTCGAATTGGGCTACGAACTGCTTCCCCATCCACCGTATTCTCCAGATTTGGCCCCGTACGACTTCTTTTTGTTTCCCAACTTGAAAAAGTCACTCGCCGGGCAGAAATTTGAGTCGAATGATGAGGTCATCACCGCCACGGAGGCCTACTTTGCAGACCTCGAGGAAACGTATTTTTCAGACGGGTTAAAGAAATTGGAGCTTCGCTGGATCAAGTGTATCGAGCTAAAAGGAGATTATGTTAAGAAATAAATTGCCACTTTTCCAAAATTTTCGTTTTTCTTTTGTAGGCTAGGTACTTATTGGACCGCCCTCGTAAATTACTATTAGGGGAATAACGTTTTACAGAATATTACAGAAACTTTTCATAGTAAAGAAATTAGAAGCACTGTAGAAAATTAAATTAGAACATTTTTCATTTTGCTTGATATTTAAAAACTTATCGGTTAGCGTTTCTATCCATCTTTGGATATTTTCTTTGGATATTGTTTAGTATTGAAAACACTGCGGTAAAATGTGTTTTATTTTTACAAAAGTTAAAAATACTTTGTTTTCAACCGCTGTTTTTTTGTGGTTGAGACCACGCAATTCTTACTTTATTTATCATCACGCGTACACCAAACATCGATCAGTACACTCGAGATTACATTTCAAATGCAGTCAACATTAGAGTTACTCAAATTAAGTTTTGTTACTAATGCGCGGATCAAATTTTCAAATCAGGAATGGAGCTGGCTGACTGCGACGGAAATACGAGCTCTGTGACTAACATATCGGTAGGTGCCGAAGAACCATATAGAGTCACGCGGAATTAACTGCCATTGGAATATTTACGAGTTTTTAGAAAGTAATGTCTTTAATGAAAAGTCATGCGGAAAATTTCAATGAAGGTAGAATGTGACGGAGGATTTCGCAAGTTATTGAATGGCGATTTCTTGTATATTGGACCTAATAATAATCTTTAACGTATATATATTCACCTTAATAATAAGCTTTATTATTACCGCCACCTTATTTATTTAGCAGCATTTATGGTACAAGATATTACAGCATTTTCTTAACTTTTGCTGAGAGCTTCGAGCTTGAGAAGGTACTTTTTCTTAATTTTAATGCAAGAATCCGTCACTTTTTAAATTATTTTTTTTAATTCGATTTCGGAAATCTACCTGGTGAATACTTACCTTCTATGGTCTGTTACATCTGTTTTTAAAAGGCTGATTGAAACCGTTATTAATCACCGTTCTTTGAATTGCGTATTCATCAAGCTTGTCTTCAAATCCCTCACGAGAAATGTTTCGCTATATGGATGCAACATCTACCACAGTAAAGGCCCTTCGCAATATTGTTACTTCTATTGCATCCTGTATAACGATGAGGCATTTAATTATGCTATTTTTATAAATAAACGCCTAATAAAACTAATTATTTTGACGACTTAATTGAAGCATGTATTGTTTGTTCATCGTCTACACAGGGCTCAAAGATTATCATGTTCACGCTTATCTTCAAGTTTACAATTTTAGATCGTAATTCGTTTACACGCAGTAGTCTGATTGATTCATAATTGGAATAAACGGATACGCAATAAAATTATATATTCGTGTTATATCATGTTTCAGAAATGTACTTCTGTCTATGGGACAAATCTCGACATTATTAAATAGTTTGCATTCTCTGGTCTTAGTTGTATGAATACGACAACTTTTTATGGTAGTAAAATCACAAATTGTTATGATACTGAAAGTACGAAAAAAACATTATTTTTCGTAGTTTTTTTCGTAATATGTTGCGTCATATTAGTTTTGGATTTTCAGCACGCATACATACGTATGTATTAGTATGTAGGTGTCATTTTTTAATAATGCTCCAGGATATGTACGTTTTGCTTTGACAGATATATACAAACAGATAAAAAAAAATTGAAGTCTGATTTCACCAATCAAATACATACCAAAATGACACACCTTCTTTAGCCTCCGGGTAAATATTTAATTGTGAATAATAAATAATATTTGTTTAATCGTATCCAGAAGCTAGGCATTAGGTGTGTTGAATCAATAATTATTTTAATGAAATATGGATTTTTGTACGTCAAATGAGTGGTTTTGTACTATTTACTCTGCTGATGTGTAAAACACTTATTTCTTTTTGAATCATATAAATATAATTAAGATAAATTATAGATGTCTCACAGAGACGAAGCTATATATGTGTAAGCCTTTTTTGTGCGTTTACAGGGTTTACAATCTGTCATTTTCTGGCTTAAGTTATCATTTTACACCTAGCGCCCTAAAAAGACTTCCATACATACTTTTCCATCAAAATAGCTTAATCTCTATGAGACATTATTATAATTTACCTTAATTACTAGTGATTCTCTGAGGATGAAATCGAGTAATTGTGTTCTTAAAAATTTTAACATACTTAAAAAAATATTGCGTATGTATATAAAAAAATTCAGACAACTGAATGAGTATTCTTTGCCTGATTTTTAAACCGATACTTTATACCTAGTTCGATCCTGATGGCCCTCGTAATTCATTATATATGTATTTAAAAATAACTTATTGATGATACTATCTTTGTAAAACCTCCGAATGGAGTCTATATTAATCATTCAAATTAATTAGCACACTAAATTAATTGCGAAAAATGGTTTTCACATTTAAAAAAAATATATATTTAGGTAAGTTCGCCACTCACCGTGGTAGAAAAATATTACCCCATAACTTACTATTTTAGACACGCCTCTCCGTTCTCTACTGAACACCCATTTACTTTAATCGAATTCATATTTCCACCCGATTTATTTCTTTAGCAACATGGCTATAATTTTTTTCAGCTTCGCGAGGCACTGGCGAAATCGGAGAAATACACCTGACATTTGAATTTCGCACTTCGATTTCTTTTATGCTTTTTTTTAAAGTTCGTGTTTGACCTATTCCATGTCCACAAAGTAATTCGGCAACGCGGTGTCTGGCATTGGTTCCATTCAATTATTCAATTGACTTAAATCAATGCCATCTTAATTATTCGAGTGGTCCGGAAACAAATGTATGCAATTTATTTCCGCTGTCTTTGTTATTTATGTATTACAGGAGGACGTCATTTTTAAAATGTGCGTTAGTGAAGTTTAAACCTTTAATTTTTTTATTTTAATAATTCTTCATTTTAATGTTGACATTAAAAAGTTTTAACCACAAAAATTAATTTTTAGTTGTCATATACTAACATAAATAACATTTTGTTTAAATGTCTGACCACAAAGTTAATGCTTTAAATATATAAAAATATTAATAATACTAGATTTTTTTTCCACTGCCGTCGTGAAAGAACATCGCACTGATCTAGCGAACTATATTGGCAAAATTGGCATAATTTTATGGAAACTTCACACACCATAATAGGCTCCAGAATAACAGCTCTTGTTATAACAAAAAATTCAAATATAAGGTTACGAAGGTCTCGTGTATAAAAAAAGAAAATACAAAATATACCCAGAAAATTAATCAAGTAAAACACTACATTATATGGACAATGAAAAAGTCAACAAATGTACGAGTAAATCAGTTAAAAATTAGCGGTTATTAATTTTTTCGATTTCATTTTAATTCGAAGATTTTATACACAAAACAACAAGACGAATCCGAAGCTCGACAAGGATGTGATTAAGGAATGCAATCCTGAGTCGGGATTGCCCTTTCGGGATCCCTCGAGATTAGAATTTCCAATCCCGCGGGATCCTTACGGATCGGGATCCCGAATACTTTTGTGTTTTTTTTTTGTTTATAGAGATGAATAGCAATTAACGACAATGCTTTGCATTTTTATATCAGCAATTTTAACAAAATGTCCATTATTAATCATTGCATTAAGCGTATTTCCAGTCAATGTAGTAGAGTAAAAACTACTAACTAGTAGTAGTTTTTATTACTATGTTAGGCTGATAAAATACAGCAAATATTATTCAAAGCTATTTTCATTATTTGAATGTGACATGAACATAAGTTTTAAGTACTTACTAAAAGTTCTATAGACATCCACAATTAAACATACAAAACATAAAAAATGTTGATCAATCCCGATAATCTCGTCCGATTTTTCTATTCGGGATTGATCTCGTAAAATGCCTCGAGATCTCGCGGGACCCCGATCTCGTGGGATCGGGATTGCATTCCCTAGATGTGATTGTGCAAGTGCACGAATGAGATTTAGATAGCTCGCTTCAGAGATTTGCCGATGATATCAATTACGTCTTTCTAGTCTGCGTTCAAAATACAATCGAAGGCAATTAATCATAAATCACGATCAACTCTGCACTGTGTTTTACGTGATAAGACAGGTATAACCTTGTTCACAGATTATACGAATTCTGAGACTTCTGCCATCTGGACGACAATTTGGTTTAATATTATATTTTGTGTTGATTGATGTACAAGGCAACTCATAACATGGCGCCTCTGTATCTTCAGGAGCTCTGTATTCCAAACAACATAAATGGGAGACGTCAAACTCTCAGGTCAGCGTCTACTTCAGCGGTGGGAAGGGTTGTGGAACCGGCAAGTCGGTTCCAGAAACTAGGTTCAGCGAACGGGCATTTGCAGTAGCGGGCCCCAAAGCGTGGAACTCTTTGCCCTCCCCAATAGGAAACAGAGACTTTATTTAAGAAAAGACTTAAAACGCACTTGTTTACAAAATCTTGATTTTAGTATGTAAGAGTTTTTTGTGTGTAAAGCGGCCTTGAGGTGAAATTTTCACAAAAATGGCGCTATATAAATAATCCAATATTATTATTTATTATTATTACAGGAAACGACTGGCAGTGTTTTTTGATGTCAACTTTTAATTTGCGACTCGGGACGAATTGAGAATTAATAGAAATTAATAGTTTTTCTCGTGTCGTCACTCTTAATAATGCTGATGTGCATCTTTTAATGATAAAGTTTAATCAGAATGTCAAATCTCTCGGGGACCACCGACCCTGGACCGTCGCGAGATCGGAAGCCCCCAAGGCTGCGGAGATAAACGCGCGAGCGCCGACGTGCGAATTAGTCAAATACTAATCAAAACGATGCCTATCTTGCTCTGTCGCGAATCCGCGCGGTCTGCCGTTTAAATAAAAATTGACAAATTATTCAAACTACTGCGCATTTTCCACTACGTTTTTGCATATGATTTTCTCGTCGTCTCCTTGAATTTTTGTCAAGAATATTAATATTTTAAGCTATTACGTCATCCGCGAATGTGAGAACTAATTTAGAGAAAAAAACGTTAGCAGCAATGATATTTTTGAGTGTATTTTTTTCATGATTTTTATTATTAGAATTCTAATAGAATGTAAAATATCCCGTTATTTAGGCGAATGCTGCATGCTGTTTATGCTCTATAAATAGTAAAAAAGTAGTTGATATTAGTTTAGTTAGTTCTTAAACAATATGGAAATTAATACGTCATTAACATACCGATGGATCAATGTGCTGAAAATCTGCTATTCTACACAAGATAAAACATAAAATAGTATATATAATATATAGATATATGGTATTATAGATGATATATATTATATATATATTATATATATTATATACATAATATATATATATGATATAATATAATATGATATATATATATATTCATATATTACTATATATATATATATATAGATTATATATATATTATATAGATATATGTATAATATTATAATATATATATATTAGATTCGAGGTGATCGCTGTCAAAAAATTGTTTACCTTCCATATATGGAAATGAAACACTCCTTTTTGAATACTCTTATTTCGCACTTGTGTTTATATCAATGTTAATTAATATATAGTAAAAGAAGCTATATAATCTATGTGAAAGAAATGAAAAGAGACACCTAACATTATTAAACGGTATTTTGAGGGTTTATGTAAATTTTAGACAATGCCAAGTTTAATTCTTTTTCAACACTAATTTTCAATTCAATTAAATTTTTTTTTATCTAACATTTATATTACAAATGCAAAATTTAATTCGTAAATGTTATAACATATATAAACAAAAGCAAATATTAAACATATATAAAATCATTCACATCAAAGATGCATGAGAATCCTGCTTCGGAATATCCTCTCAGAAACAGATCAAAATCCAGAGTAATATTGTTCGGCATAACAGTAGCTCTTCCAACATATATTTTATATTAATAGTATGGTCATACATGAAGTATCTATATCCCTCTATTCTCAGGATTGTTATAGTTGGTGAATGTTATCCCAGCACAAAATAAACGGGACGAACTTATTTATGTACACGCCAAATTTCAAGACACCAGTCAAATATCAATATTTCTATCATGTGAATATTTAGAAACTCTACGAAGAAGCTCTATGAAGCAATCGACACAAAAATAACTGATTTTTACTAAATTAAATATTTATTGATTTTACTGTTAAGTATATATATAAACAGTAAGATTATTATTTATATCAAAACTTATATGTAGATATTATCTTTTCTATAGAAGCGAGTGCTTGTGTTTAGAGAGAATTATGCTGAAATTATTATTACGATTATTGATAAAAAAAATTGATTGCTTTTTTTCGTGTATAATCTTTTTGTGTTGAATTTTTTTTTCGATATTTAACATATCTAAAAAATAATATTTTTCGAATATATAATGTGTTGGATCGTCTATATATTTGTTTTCTTAATAATATTTTATATTATTAGACTACGATTTCAATCGGGAGTAGATTTGTTTTACGAGTATAAGCTACTCCCCAGCTTATATCAGATTTGCTTGCACTGTAATATGGTAAACCGAAATTAACTTTTCCAATGACAGAATGTTTCGGATTTAAATATGTATATAAATTAGTGTTATTATTTTCTTAATGGTTCGGCTTAATAGTTCCATTTTAGATTGTCGTTTATTATGATTCCTTTTATTCGATTTTTAGTGCGGATTAGTTTACTTAATTAAGAGCTATTTTTATTATGAACTTTTGAGTTATTATGTATATGGAAAATTTGGGGAATGAAAATAATATTAGCATATACTTATTATAAATACTTAATATTCATTACGTCAAAATTGAGGAAGTGTACAATGTTATATTACACAATAGCAATCAAGACATGATTGATATCGCAAACCAATGAGAATACACCCTAATATTCCTTTAGCATCTTCATCCCTTTTTTGTAACTGCGCTCAAGGGTTGTAAAGGCAGACAGACATAAAGGTGCTGTAGACAATAAAAACCCGAGTGGTGAAACCTCCCCGCTCTCTTCGGTAATAACTTTCGTCGGCAATGTTTGCTTCGTTAGCAGTGTATCTAGAAGTA
>JADDOH010012966.1:0-21369 GCA_016648135.1 Agrypnia vestita
AATTTCGAAAATTTATGACAATTGGTTCACAGATGACAGCACACTTCGGTTTTTTGGGAAGAAATCAAATAATAAAGAGATATTTTTAGAGATTTTTGATATAGATATTTGTCTAGATATGTTTCATTTTCGGTCAATCAATTATTTAATTACACGATGGTTAACTTAATTTACAAAGAAAGTGAGTAAAATAAAGTCTTGGTTTTAATGGGTTAGTTTTTTAATGAATATTTATATGTACGCATATAAACGCAAATTGCAGTCTAGAGAATACATTCTGATATAAATTATTAATAAAAACCCACATTTTCGTAAAAAAAAAAAAACGCCGAAATATGCATCAACAGTGAATGTCCAGCCTTAAGAATCTAACTGCGCACGATTTCATTTGAACGATCGGGATAATTAATACGGTCAACCTAAAAAATTACGGAAACACAACGCGGGAAGTGAAACGGCCTCTGTCGGCGTTATGGTAGAGTGTCCTATTACAGAAATTTCAATGCGGCCCGCTGATTAAACAGATCGCCTATCTGCCGGGCCATTACTTTCTTTTGTGTCCCATTTGGCCGACGGTAAATCGCACCCGGCAATAATTGCGGCAACAACTGTGACGCGCCGCTCGCACGTGTCCCGCTGCCATAACTCAGCGCCGCTAAGGAGGCAGTTTTTTCTTCTCGTTTCTGGAAACTGCAACAATGCCACCCGGAGACAGAGGGTGCTGGCTAAGCCTTTCTCGTACTACGCTGACGCATACGGCGGTCCATAGGTCGCTGTATGTCCGCCAATTGGTCATAGAGGTAGGTAGCGTAGTGACCGTTTCATCTGAGGTGTTTTTAACATTGAAAAATGAAATAATTTATTTTTAATGTTGAAAATCTAGCGAGAAGTAAACATGTTCCATCGATAGCACCGGTTTTGGAAATGAACATACAAAAAACAAACATTTTGCATCCAAACATAAATTCACAATAGGCAATTGAAAATTAGAAACAGTTCGAGAATTTTCTTCACGTTTCTAACGGTTACTCGACTTTTTCAGTGTTTACGAGAATTTTCCAGTCCAGTTAATCCAGAGTGTTATGGAGTTTTTGAGATATTTCGATCGTGCGTAATCCCTCCGAATTCTACCGTCACATTTTTTTTTTTTAAATAGAAATGCGAACACGGAATTCGTGTCATATCAATATTCTTACTATTTTCAAATTAAGCTAATCGCTTGTGCTATGTAAATAGGACTAACTTGCTTGTCTGGAGTGAGATTCGAACCTGCGACTTTGGATCACGAGGCGAGAGTCCTAACCACAAGACCAACATTACATGTAAATTCCTGCCTAAATTATGAGTACACAATGCTGTTACATACAATTTCTTAATGTAAATAGTTATGGAGACAAGCGAGTTCAAGTTGGCATTTAAAAAAAAATTTGATTCATCTTCTGTAAAAATTAGAGTATAATAAAAATTACTTTGGTACCTATATCGAATATTATAAATTCGTTCATTTCATCAAACCATAAAACATTTTTTCATTTCATTTTATTTAGAAATAATTTTTAAATCATACAATCAATCGAACTGATAATTTAATGTAAATCTTTATAATGAAAATAGAGAGAAGATAAAATTATTTTTAATTTAAAATAAAGCTTAGAATATGTCGTCGCTGTATATATAATAAAGCCAATGTGCCGTTTAGTACATTCTGAGATGAACGAATCAATTTGTCAATTTTTCATGTAAATAATGGAGATATACTAAAAAAACATTGCCGTTCATCTGGAAAGTCTGCCTAGTAATTATTTAAAATATTTTTTATAAATTTAGTCTGTGCAATTATTTTTTAAAACAGTTTCATTCGCTTATCACAAAATGTACTAAAACGGCTCATAGGCTTAATTATGTATACAGCGACGATGTGCAATTCTAGATTAAATAGGTTTCAATTTTAGGATTATTGTTTATTTATATAAGAGAATATGTATATACGTGAAATATATATGAAACCCATTAGGAACGGGACCTAGAAAACAAATATGATATTATTAATACCCTAGCAGGAATAATTACGCCATTACTTCAGCCGAACCAAAATGGTGTTTCATTGTTTGCGCGTTTCCTCGGCTATCGTCTCGCGAGGAGGCGGCGTCCTGGCAAAGGAGCTGACCGGCCCCACTCCGTCATCTCCCGTTAATATCTGGTCCACGGGCCGATGCTGCGGATAGCGCTATCGGTTCCCGCGGAGCAATCTTAATGGCCGGCCCTTAAAGGGAACGCGAACTAATTGAATAACGACTCGGTGTGCTTACCGCAGATAACTAGATCACCCGATTGACCAAAATTCGACGTGCTTTTCTTCACTTATGCGCTTGTGAGGGATGCTGGAATGACGTCACGCTCACCAGTAGGTAGAAACATCAGTAGGTCAACTACCCCGCCGAGTTTTACTTCAATAATATGATGAACTAGCTGATTTTTAGTACACTGTTTGGATCGTCATAGAACTTTCGCAAGCCTTCTAAAACATTCTCCTTCCAGAACTTTCAAGATATTTATCGAATGTACAGGAACCTTTTAGATACACCGACACTCAGTTTAGAACCTTGGAAAATTTTCGGGAATTTTCTAGAAACTTCTCCTTCCAGAACACTTTAGAGCAGGTTTTTCCAGAACCTTCTAGACTCACCGACAAAGCCGGCACGCCTATTTTGAAACAATCTGAAGCATTTGCGGCCTTCCCATGACAAAACAATGTGCTAGAAAGCACATTTTCGTCACCCACTCCCACCCACGCACAGCCACCCCCACCAAACTCGCATACCCACTACTACCCACCACCATAACCACCGGTGGGTGGTCGTGGCTTGTTGTGGAGAAAACTTAGCGGGTAGGGAAACACGGGTATATATATTGATTTAGACTATTGGTGCGCACTGCTTTATCGAGAGAAAAACATTTAAGACTTCTTACTAACCAAAGCAATGACAAATCTAACTGCAACATATCCACATGTTCCTAGGAAAGAGCGTTGACTGTTAGGCCTCGGGTACGACACGAGCGGCGAGGGCAGAGCGTCAGAGCGTCAATGCGCCAGAGTAGTGAGGGGCGCCGAATAAGATATAAATGGATGCTAGTCTTTGACAAGATTAACACGCAAATGATGTATATTGGTGAAAGGTTTACAATACTGTAGTTGTGGTGTATAGTATTGTGAACATAGTAGTGTAGTGTTGGTGCTGACGAAGAGTCTCGAAACCGGTAGACCTAAAATCTGGTAGTGGTTTATACTAATTTAACTGGCTAAATCCAAGATAATGGTCCCATTGCATATTCAACGAAAATGATTATTTCACTATATTATTGAATGTGCTAATAACAAAATGAAAGATAATTTACGTTTAAAAACTAAGTATTAAATAAGATATTACACTTTAAAGTTTCGAAAAATGCACTGCATATTTTGACATTTCATAGGCAATATATGAGGTTAGGTTAGGTTATTAGGTTTGGTTAGGTTAGGGTATTAGGTTTGGTTTGTTTAATTTAGATTACGATTATTTTAGTTAGATTAAATTAACAGGACGTTCAATTATATAGTGAAATACTTATTTTCATTGTATGAACAACGGGACCATATTCTTGGATTATTCCATTTAACTAACACTATTTTCTTTTAGGTCGTTAGAAAGTCCATTATATACTTAGAAGTGTACAATTTGAAGTATGCATGTATAACAATCAATACATCGGTACAGTCATCGTAAGTAGCTGTGCTCTGCGTGGTGTCGCTGTACACGGGTCGATCCATTTAAACGTCGCCCGCTTTGTGCGCGAGGTAGCCGGGTTCATTTCTCCCCGTTAATATGAATACAATCAGGACATATTAAATAATGCATTTATTTAATTATCTACGCGCTAAGTGGGGAACAATGCGCGGCCGCCCGGCCGTGATAAGGAACCGTATCAAAGTGCTTACCGGCCCGCTGGACAGCGGCGCACCTACCCGCCATTGTGCAAGAGGGTATTCCGTTACGTGCCCCGTCTGAGCACTCGATATAAAAAAAATAATACAATTACGAGTCGCGCCACTGGAAGCATTAAGGGATTGTAACACACTAGGAAGATAAAATTTTGGTAGAAATTGGGTGTTTTTTTAATTGATTATTTATCTGCATTTATACTTTGATGCAAAAATATTATTTAAAAATATATGCTGGTACATGATTGGAGTTTAAAATTGAAAATATTGATTTTCAGGCGTATTCGAAAGAATATCATATATATATATATACCTACGTTAAAAGGAATATTTCTAAAAAAACCTCCACTTTAAAAAATAAAATATAGAGATGTCATTACTAGCTACGAAAGCTGTGTATACTAACATGATAATGAGAAAAAAAAGTGACCTATAAAAACCAAGTTTTATTATACTCCCTTTCTTTGTAAAATATAACAACAATTAAAGACGAATTAAAACATATAACATAACACTAAACTTATTTAATATATTTCTAAAATGTCAGATGTTTTGAGCTTTGATAAGACACTTCATGCTTTGAAGATTAAGTTCTAAAAACATTTGTCAGTCAATTTAGATTTTCGACATTCGTAGTGAAGTACCTATTATGTATACCGACGGAGTAATTCAAATTTAGGAAATATTCCGCGACGTTATCGGGCCGCCGCGCCGTTGCTAATCAAACTTTTCTAATGATTCCAATTTGAAAAAACCAATAAAATTTCTAAAAATCCGAAATTATACTATAATTATTAAATTTTTTTAACGAAAATTTGATACATCTTCTTGATCGTCGCCACGAGTCTGCTTGCCAAGTTTCAGCTCGAATGGATCACGGGAAAAGGGTCAAAAATCTATCCAAAGTTTTTGTTGACGGCAAGCAAGCAGACGCCACGAGTTTAATATAAAGGGAGTAAAAAAATACAATTACGAGTCGCGACACTGGAAGCATTAAGGGATTGTACCACCCTAGAAAGATAAAATTTTGGAAGAAATTAAGTGGGTTTTTTTTAAATATTATTGTTCTTATATAATAGAAACCTAAAAGGTTTATGGATAACATTTTTACATGATTCAATATAGGAATATAATAATAATATAATTTAGATACAAAGTCATTTTTGTAGGGCTACTACAGCTTAGTGATCAAAGCAGCGGCCCCGGAAAGGAGGTGACCTGGGTTCGAATCCCAGTATAATATTTTTTTCCTAATATTTTTTCGTGAATTACATTTTTCTATATGTCTTTCTACTTAATTAATTAATTTGGTTTTAAAATTTCACAGAACTTTGTTCTGAAAAATCACAACATCACAAATATGAATGAGTTCTTGAATACAATTTAGCATGTAGCATACCCGCAAAAATGCCCGCAGCTGTCATGACGTCTACGTGACGTCGAGCCTAAGTAAACATTGCAATGTGCCTATGACACGGTGATGGGTACTTAGGCGGGACGTCATTCGCACCGGTGCGGTGTTTCAGTTAAAATAGCGGATTACACAATTTTTTACATTTATTTTATTGAAAATGTTATTAATCCCAATGTGCATATGAAAATTGGATATTTTTTTAGAACCCTTTCAAAATACTTTCTTCTCTAAAATCACTTATTCTTTTATGTTTATGTTAATGTACATAGCGCCATTTTTGCGTAAGAAACGCTTTAAGGGCGCTGTACAGGTGCGACATCCCGAAAAAAATAGTTTTTAGGCTCTTCTTGAAGTGTTCGTGGTTCTCCATAGATCGCAGAACCGGAGGCGGCCGATTCCACACAGCTTTAAGACTAACCCATAAAAACCAAGCTTTTATTATACTCCCTTTCTTTGTAAAATATAACAACAATTAAACGAATTAAAACATATAACATAATACTAAACTTACAATAATTTAATATATTTCTAAAATGTCAGATGTTTTGAGCTTTGATAAGACACTTCATGCTTTGAAGATTAAATTCTAAAAACATTTGTCAGTCAATTTAGATTTTCGACATTCGTAGTGAAGTACCTATTATGTATACCGACGAAGTAATTCAAATTTAGAAAATATCGACGTTATCGGGCCGCCGTTATAATGATTCCAATTTGAAAAAACCAATAAAATTTCTAAAAATCCGAAATAATACTATAATTATTATTTTTTTTAACGAAAATTTGACAGATTTTCTTGATCGTCGCCACGAGTCTACTTGCCAAGTTTCAGCTCGATTGGATCACGGGAAAAAGGTCAAAAATCGATCCAAAGTTTTTTCGACGGCAAGCCTGCAAGCAAGCAAGCAGACGCCACGAGTTGATATAAAGGGAGTAAAAAGTTAAAATTTTGCATCCACGTTTTTTACGAGCCCGTGATAATATTATTCCCTCGCTCTCCCCAGAGAACGGTCCGAGGTTTAAGGGCAGTCTTGTCTTTGTTCCTGTTCCATCGTCGCCGCTTCTCCCTCGCGAGGGCCGGGGTCTGGGGACAGGGCGGCCGACGCGGCGCTCGCCCTTTGCGGCTCGCCGCCCGTGGGCAGCACAATGCGACAGTGGGAATTAAATAAATTAGACCGCGGGCTCGGTACCGCTCCTGTAATTGCGGCCTCAGCCCCCCGCCCCGCGGCGAGAGGAAAGGGAGAGAGCGCCTCTGTGCGCAGCGGCCGAAGGGCGATAGTCGCATCCTCTGGATGACTACCCGAGCTTCAATGTTTTGAATGTAATTTTTAGATTACTTAAGCTAATTTGGTTCATGTCGCAATTGATGAAATTTTTACAATAATTTCGTTTTATAATTAAGAGTAAAAAGTAATCCATAAAAAACAATTTTTTACAATACTCCCTTTCACATTTTCTGGTTTCATGTCTACCATATGCGTCGGAATGTCCATACAACTTACTGAATTGTATGAAAAAACCATTAAAAATTTGAAAAATCCAAAATAATACTATAATTATTATTATTTTAACGAAAATTTGATAGATCTTCTTGGTCGTCGCCACGAGTCTACTTGCAAAGTTTCAGCTCGATTGGATCACGGGAAATGGATAAAAAATCTATCAAAAGTTTTTTCGACGGCAAGCCGGCAAGCAAGCAGACGCCACGAGTTAAAAGAAAGGAAGTAAAAATAAAATGGTACCCCGACAAATGACAACATCGCGCAGACAATTACGCGCCGACCATAGAGCGTAAAATAAAAATATAAAATTAAATATAGGTAATTAAAAAAAATTATGCCTGAAAAGAAAAACGTTCAGTACATGTATCCTACCGATGTTGACATATGGCCTAGAAACAGCAACACTAACAGCAAAAGCATACACGAATTGAAGTGTACACAGCGGGTCATGGAAAGACAGATGCTCGGCGTGAGCATCTGCCAGATCAAATCAGAAATGAAAAAATAAGACGCCGAACAAAAGTTGTCGATATTATGGACCGTATTGCGAAATTAGAATGGCAGTGGGATGGACATATGGCTCGACAGGAGGATCCTAGATGGGCACCCAGAATCGTACATTGGAGGCCCTGGATGAAAAGTAGAAGCGTCGGAAGACCTCCCAAAAAAGCAAGCAGGAAGAACCTGAATTCGAAGAGGGAGAATCTCGAGTCTACATCCAGCAGTGGAGGGAAAAAGGCAGAGGAAGAAGAAGAAAGGAGAATTAAAAATAAATAGGGATGCGATCACGGGTACGTGTCACATCAATATTCTTACAATTTTCAAAATGAGCTAATCGCTTGTGATATGACAGTAGGACTATCTTGCTGGTGTCCTGAATTGGGACTCGAACCACCAACTACCAGACCGCTAGGCGAGCTTCATGGCAATGACACCAATTAGCTACTCTAATGAAATAAAGAAGATTTATAAAAACTAACCTAAACTATGGTCCACTAATGATGTTGGAAAATTTGTGAAATAATCCATGAAAAAGTGTATCTTCAACAATGGAATACATAAGAGAAAACATTTGTTTGAAAACGTCGAATTTAATCAAGGGAGTGGAAGTTTTTCCTCGTCAATATGCCCCTCCCCCCTGTGCTAAAATGATTAATTCGAATATTAAAGAGATGAAAAAAATTATGACTGTTATATTTACAAAGAATTACATTTAGTTTTTTTTTAGAAACACTCTATAATGAAATACATGGAAATAAATGACCTCATTTACTTTTGTATTTGACAAGCCACCAATAAAACGAACTGTTTCCTGATTTGATCCTCTTATATTATAATAAAGGTAGAGAAATTTATTTGCATTGAAATCATATTTAAAAAATATTCCCAGTGCTTTAAAAATATAAATAATATTATTTTATCGCTTTTTCCTTAGCGACTAAAAAAATACATTGATTAGATAGTTTTATAGAAAAAAAAGTTGTCAAAATTTTATAGAAGTTTATTTTCACCAAAATTTTGATGATACCGTTTTGTGTGTACAAAAATGGTGAAAAATGTTTATTAAAGAAAGATTATCTGCAATTTCATAGTTATAATAATAATTTCTATGAAAAGATCCTGTCCGGCATTTAGAAGGCAATATTTTTTTTTCATTAACATTATTTTGCCTACACAAAAAACCACGAGAAGATGGATATAGACAACTGTACAAGAAGATACCATGTTACCTTCAGATGTTTTACATCTAATCTTTACGCATCACTTTTGTTTATCAGTATTGGCACGAAGGCGCCACAGTCGTCATACGTGGACCCGTACACTTAGCCTTATCATAATGCAATATTTTGAATCATGCTGAGCGTATACATATGAATTTAATTCTCTTTCGTTCCACAAAGGTGGGTTTACATTTGAAGCGAATCAAAAGGTAAAGTTTACAATGAGAGTATAATTTTTCGACCAAAAGATGAGAGAGCTCATAGCTGGCTTTATGCATCGTGAGCAGTTTGCCTGATATATTATCCTATATTCTATAACCTATATTATATAGAAAGGCAAGAGACCCATATCACGCGACATATCACGTTTATGTACATTTAGCCAAGACTAAAACCGCTCAGCCCTTCTGGTTAATATGGTGTCCTGAAAACAGAATAACGCTTAATACAAAAGTAAATGAGGATGTTTATTCTCACATATATTAATAATAAAACTGAATATATATAATAACTAAATGCCATGCTTTGTGAATTAACGTACATAAAAAATTAATTTAAAATCTTTAATATTTGAATCAATAATGTTAGCGCAATGATAGTTATATTGATAAGGAAAAAATTCCATTCTCTTAATGAAATTGAACGTTTTTCAGCAAATTTTTTTCTTTGATGCTTTTTTGTTAGTATTAATAATAATCGTTGCCAGGGTTATAAGATCTGGATTACAATATGTTGTCAGAGCGGTAAATTACGTTACTAAGATAATTTAAAGAAAATTTTCTTTAAATTATATTATCTAATAATAACGTCTGTTTTGGGTCTTCTTTGCATTATTAAGACAAGATTCTATTTTGGGCGCTCGAAAAAAAGCATTTTTTATGAGATTATGAATAAATAATTGACGCAGGATTTGTTAGGCTTAATAAATACACTCTTGAAATAGATTAAAAAATTTAATTATATATTTAATACACTTTTAATATACAAAAATACCATTTGAATACAACACCTCGATTAGTAGGTGGGTCTACAATGGTGTTGAATTTTCAAAAATGGGCCATCTAAAACAGAAATTTTAAATTTTTTTAGTTTCAATATATCACTAGCAACCGATTGAATTAGAATTATGCTTGCTTGCTTGCCGGCTTGCCGTCGAAAAAACTTTGAATCGTTTTTTTACCCTTTTCCCGTGATCCAATCCAGCTGAAACTTTGCAAACAGACTCTTGGCGACGATCAAGAAGATCTATCAAATTTTCGTTTAAAAATAATAATAACTATAGTATAATTTTGTATTTTTCAAATTTTTAATAAATTTTTCAAATTGGAATCATTACAAAAGTTTGATTACTAGCCCGATAACGTCGCGGAATATTTTCTAAATTTGAATTACTCTGTCGGTATACATAATAGGTACTTCACTACGAATGTCGAAAATCTAAATTGACTGACAAATGTTTTTAGAATTTAATCTTCAAAGCATGAAGTGTCTTATCAAAGCTCAAAACATCTGTCATTTTAGAAATATATTAAATTACTGTAAGTTTAGTGTTATGTTACATGTTTTAATTCGTCTTTAATTGTTGTTATATTTTACAAAGAATGGGAGTATAATAAAAACTTGGTTTTTATGGGTTAGTTTTTTACTATTTTTTTGGCAAAAAGCAGTAAAAGACGTGCAATTTTTTTTTCGCCGCCATTTAGTTATTTTTGCATGTGCATCATAAATTCTAGTTCAGTCGATTACGAGTAATATATTGAATCTAAAAATAAATAAAAAATTATGTTTTATATGTTTTATATTTATAAATTATGTTTTATATTTATTCATAAACTCATAAAAAATTCATTGAAATAGTCTTTTTTTCGAGCGCCCAAAGTAGAGCCCTGCCTTAATCAGTCTTCGTTTTCGTAGAATTTCATAAATATATGTTTGAATTTTAAAAATAAAAATTCTCTTTCAGAAGCAACATTTAAGTTGTGTTTTGTAACCTGTGTTGTCGCTGCCTTAGGAAATTTTCACGTATTTCAACGTAGCGACCAGCGCTAACCACGCTTGTGGAGTTTCCCCTTTTACGCTTATTTCTCATGGTAGTGTACAATCAAGAATAATGATCTCCTAGCTGTTGTAGCCAAGCATACACGAGACGAAGTCAACAGGGGTCACCGTGGGATCAGGCATCAAGTCTTAAAGACGCTTCTGGAATCTGGCGAGGAACACAATGGCGCCTGTGGAAAGTGTGGTTTCCGTCGTCTCAATCCTCAATTACCATCACTCGTCTTCCGTGAGATTACGCAAACAGGGTGTGCCGTTTCTTCCATGAGTTGGTTGTATTGGTGAACCAAAAGAAACCGTCAAAACCTCTCAAAACTTATTTCTCGGTTATATTGACAACACGTCGTACCTCATCAAAAAGTCTTTCCATGAGATAAATACAGCCATGTTCATCCAATTGTACAATTCATACATTACACCGGTATTGGAGTATGGATTCCAGATATGGAACCATAATATTTCATTAAGGATATAGACCTCAGTTAAGGTTGTTATTACGGTCGTTAGACATATTTAACTGTAATTTCGGATATTTTATACGCACCGTATGTATTACCGAGAAGCGAATCTCGACGTTTCGTTGGATACTTATCCAACGTCATCAGGAGGACGACCTTTACCCGCGGAGGTGGAGGTCGGACTGATTAAAGGTTCTGCTTTCTAGGGCGTAAATTGTATGCACTTTGTTGTGGAGTGTTCTCTTCTTCTACAATAGAGGTCGCCAGTGTGCAATGTGTACTAGTTACGTCGGCGGATTTTACTGTGACTTCTCTCAAAGGTTGAATCAGTGTCATTAGAACAGGGCGCCAAATACTTGATAGTTTATAACTGTCATATCTATTGAAATTGGGATGTTTGTATATTTCAATGGACTCCCTCACTAATCTGGGTATAAGGTACGGTTCTGTTGAGAAGATTTTTGCCTTGTCAAATCTGATGAAGTGACAGAGATTCATGTTTAAATGCATGTTCGCAGATTGCCGATGTATTGGAGTTGTTGTTTTTAATTGCTCCATTGCGGGTAAAGGTCGTCCTCCTGATGACGTTGGATAAGTATCCAACGAAACATCGAGATTCGCTTCTCGGTAATGCATACGGTGCCTATAAAATATCCAAAATTACAGTTAAAAAAAGATATAGACCTCCTTGAGAATGTACAAAGAAGAGCTACCAAACTTGATAAATGCCTCAAGAAGAAATCTATGAAGAAAGATTAAGGATACTAAAATTGCCAACATTGAAACAGAGACGTGAGCGAGATGATCTGATTGAGACATACAAGATTCTAACTGACAAGTATAACTGACTGCCCAGAATTGACGAATATAATATACCACCTTAACACCAATAATCTCAGAGGTCACCAAATGAAACTGAATCGTGCAGCATTTTCGACAAATCCAAGGAAGAACTTCTTATCAAACCGTGTGGTTGATAGCTGGAATAAGCTTCCAGGAAACGTCATTGAAGCAACCACAGTGGATACCTTCAAAAAAAGACTAGACAAATTTTTAAAAACAGATCAATGATTATATTTATATATGTATTCTTTTTTATCTTTTCTTTTTCTTCTGTTATAGTAAACTTTTTTTTCCTCTATTCTCTGCTTTTTTCTATTACTTTTAAATTGATATTTAAATGACATTGTAGAAAACCTGGGGTATATCAGCCCACAAGCTGCTCGCTCACCCACAAATAAACAAATAAACACTATGGAACACTCTGGAATCGTCTCTCGTAATCACTGGAATGCTCCACAAGTCTCTCGAAATGACTAGGCAATTATCGTAAAATCTCGAAAGAAAGTTTTCTAGAAAGTGATCGATGCAATTGAATCAGTTATGACTAGAGTTAATTAGTGTGAATTAAGAAATTAGATATATATATTTTTTAAATTGTGTGCGAACACGGATTGCATTAATATTTTTACTATCTTCAAAATAAGCCAAACGCTTGGGTTATTAAAATAGGACTAACTTGTTGGTGTCCTGGAATGGGGCTCGAACCACCGAACGCCAGATTACTAGGCGAGCGTCACGACCACTACACCAACAAGCTATGTGAGCAATTCATACTGCAAAGTCTGCGAAACATTTAAGGACTTTGTCAAATAAAGAGCAGTGCTCCAAATTAATTTGTTACCAGTGATTTTGGGTAGTAAATTAAATACTTAATCGTTTTAGTGTTTTCATTAGCCTCCCACAGCCACGGACTTTGTCAATATTATCATCATGATTAGCTTATATCTCTTATCTAGCTTGCATCTATATCGCTGCATGTATATAATCTTCGCCAATTCCCTCTGTCTTCGTAGCTCTTCTCATCCAACTGTCACTCATTTTTTTTCTAATGTTATCAGGACAGACTAAATAATGTTCTGTTTTACTAGCTTTTTCACATAAATAGGTTCCCAGATGATGACACCTCACATTGAACACCGGAAGGTTTTCCCGGTCGGGTGCGAATCTTTTCTCACACAATGTTAGCTACCCAAAACTTCAGCTGGGTATACTGAATGTAATGTAACTGTCTATACTGAATGCGGAATAACGGATAATAATATATGGAGTGTTAAAATCCTCGCACTTTTTATTCCTTCTGAATTACATTGGCTCATTTCCCCGAAAAAGTGAAATTACCCGTAGAGTTAAATATTTTTTTTAATAATTTGAATCACTGATTTTGTAAAATTAATTAATGATTAAAATCGAATTAATTAATCAATTAGAAAGACATACAGAAAAATCTAATTCACGAAAAAATATTAGGTTACTACTGGGATTCGAACCCAGGTCACCTCCTTTCCGGGGCCGGTGCTCTGACCACTAAGCTATAGCAATCCTCTATGTTTCCGTGAATATATCGACCTTATATCGTATTATCAATTACAATCGTACAATCAATTAATAAAAATAGGAACTACATATAAGATCGATTAAAAATTTCACAGAACTTTGTTCTGAAAAATTACAACTTCACAAATATGAATGCGTTCTTAGATATATTAATTAATGATTATTACATTTTCATCAGGAATACATTTTTCTCCAAATTTCAGCGCTATTCTTGGTTAGGAGGTTGATCAAATATTAATCACAAGATTCCTCGCTGATAGACAAGTAAAACATGTAAAAATACTGAAAACGCACCTTTTGAAAATATAATTTCCATAAGTGAGTAATTCAGAATTTTAAGTATTGAATTTTTTTTACCAGAATGGCGCTGTATAAATTATCTTTTTTCATCTACCAGTTCCATCTGTAAACGGACCTTAATATCCAATTTTATCTTAACAATAAATAATCGGTGACATCATCTGTTTTACAACTGTGTTTTAAATTGTACGAAAATGTCCCACCAAGAGACATCGGAGATTGCTCTTATCTTACAGGCGAGATTTAAAGTCATCTCGCGCATCAGACTGCATATCGGATGATCGAACAATATGCACGCATTATGCAAAGTCTTATTCGAAGCATGTATGGCGCAGATGAATTTGATTGATTTTTTTTAATTAAAAATCGATACTTTTCATTTAAATAGAAAAGCCCCAGGAGGCCTATGAAAAAACAATTGAATATACTTACAAAAAAGAAGTCAGAAATATACAGGATTATTTGGAAAACATTAATAACCTCTCAGGACTATACTCCTGCCTTGATTTTGAGTCTAAAATGTCCAAGCTATCATGACTTAATATCAATAGTTATTTTACTTTTTTTTTACAATATTTCTGATTTATTTTTTGTAAAACGGTGGACTATCATTATAGTAATTTATATCGATTATGAAAAATTGTTTCAATACAAGTTAAATAAAATGATAAAAACCCTGAAAAATTACCAACTGGAATTTTTTCATTGTTTTGCAATTGGAAATCAAAGGTTTTTATTTTTTTGCCTTGTATCAAAGGAAATTAATTTTTCATATTCGATATAAGTTACTGTGATGATAGTTCAACGTTTTATAAAAAATAAGTCAGAAATATTAAAAAAAAAAAACGCAAATTTAGATGTCGCATATCTCCATATCTATTGATAGGTTCGTGAAAAGGTCATGATTGCTTGAGCATTTTCGACTCATAATCAAAGCAGGAATCTACCTGTCAAGTATTGTGGACTAGCTCTGTTATGCCCTATATAGGTATATTTTTAAAATATGGTTTCTTGAGTTTTGGATTAGTTGTTTTCGAATGATTTTAACTTTGGATCTCGCAAATTTTGATATCGCACATCTCCATGGTAAAAAAGCAGGAATCTACCTGTTAAGTATTGTGGACTAGCTCTGTTACACCTTGTACATATTGGTGGTCCGTGTGATCAATTTTAATTTGTTTAAAATATCATAGATATAGGTTCTTAAATTGCAACCGCACTTTAAAATGTGTTTAAAGTAAAAAAAAACACTTTGTTTTGTGGCTGCGAAAGTCCAGGAAAATTGCGATGTATTTATTGGTAATTATTTAATTATTCAATGTACAAAGTCACAACACAAATAAAACTTAATTCCATACTATTTCGCAATATATCACTCGTAAATGACCACTTTATTGTCGCTGGAACGCTGTATTTAACATTCGCTAGAACATTTCATCCCATTCTTGCACGAATGCGTATCCGCGCTATTTATATCCAAATGCTGGTTTTTACGAACTTTCTAGATTATTCTAGCGTTTAGGAGAAGGCTCTCGTCGCTTCTCCGATGTTCCAGGCGTTTCCCGAATGGTCCTTCTATAGTGTTGTGACATATTACAAAGGACTAGCTGTGCCCGCGCGGCTTCGCACGCGTAGATTTTTAGTACGCTGTTTGGATCGTCATAGAACTTTCGCCAACCTTCTAGAACATTCTCCTTCCAGAACTTTCAAGAAATTCGAATGTGCAGGAACCTTCTAGATATACCGACATATTCCGCCACTCAGTTTAGAACCTTATAGAACGTTCGGTAATTCTCTAGAACCTTCTCCTTCCAGAACTTTCTAGAGCAGGTTTTTCCGGAACCTTCTAGACTCACCGACACAGTCGGCGCGCCTATTTTGAAACAATCTGAAGCATTTGCGGCCTTCCCATAACAAAACAATGTGCTAGAAAGCATATTTTCGTCACCCACTCCCACCCACGCACAGCCACCCACACCAAACTCTCATATTTTCGATGAGACACCAAGGGCTATCCACCACCATAACCACCGGTGGATGGTTGTGGCTGGTTGTGGAGAAAACTTGGTGGATAGGGAAACACGGGTTTCTTTTTTTATATACAGGGTTATTTGTAAAACATTAATAACCTTGCAGGACTATATTCCTGCCTTGATTATAAGTCGAAAATGTTCAAGCTATTATGACCTAATTAATATCAATAGTTATGGAGATATGCGACATCAAAGTTTGCATTTTTTTTTCAATATTTCTGACATTTTTTTTGTAAAATGTTGGACTATCATTACAATAACTCATATCGATTACGAAAAATTTATTCGTTTCAATACAAGTTTGTATAAATAAAATGATAAAAACCCTGAAAAATTTGAATATTTTCCAATTGGAATTTGGAGGTATCTATTTTTTAATTTGACTTTTATTAAAGGGAATGAATTTTTCATATTCCATATAAGTTACTGTAATGATAGTCCAACGTTTTACAAAAATGAGCCAGAAATATTGAAAAAAAATGCAAACTTTGATGTCGCATATCTCCTTAACTATTGATATTAGGTCATAATAGCTTGAAAATTTTCGACTCATAATCAAGGCAGGAATGCAGCCCTGCGAGGTTATTAATGTTTTCCAAATAACCCTATATATATATATATATATATATATTGATTTCCGTGCAGCCTAGCTTCTGGTTCGCTCGTCCCTTCTACCATGTACCAGACAAATTGATTGAAATTGAAAATGGTTCCCTCTCGGGTACCCGTCGATGGATCCGCGCGCACTCGGCGGACAATGCGCTATTGAGCGTGTCCCTGCCGACACCGCGGCCACTAAATCTGCGCTCTCTCGCGAGGCCCCCGGTCATCTGCATTGCAAAGCGGGGGGACGTCGGGCCGCGGAATATCATTAAACAAATTATATCTGTACAGGCCTTTGTCCTTTTTAATATGTAGATCGGCTCGAAACTACAATAGAATGCGTTTCGCATTCAACAACTCCCGCGCGGCGGTAGATTGCGTTTTAGAAGTAATTGTCCAATAGAGGTGAGACTTTTTTGAGAACGCCTCAGCCTTGAGGATGGACCTTGCGATGGGATCCGAGACGTCTGCCAGAAAAGTAGTAAAAACACCACATGGCATCGCAGAAAACATAAACCAGCCGAAATTGACATCTCCGTTGTTTTTACTCCCTTTATATTAACTCGTGGCGTCGGCTTGCTTGCCGGCTTGCCGTCAACAAAAACTTTGGATAGATTTTTGACCCTTTTCCCGTGATCCAATCGAGCTGAAACTTGGCAAGTAGACTCGTGGCGACGATCAAGAAGGTCTATCAAATTTTCGTTAAAAAAAAATTAATCATTATGGTATAATTTCGGATTTTTAGAAATTTTATTGGTTTTTTCAAATTGGAATCATTAAAAAAGTTTGATTACGGCGGCCCGATAACGTCAGGGAATATTTTCTAAATTTGAATTACTCCGTCGGTATGCATAATAGGTACTTCACTACGAATGTCGAAAATCTAAATTGACTGACAAATGTTTTTAGAATTTAATCTTCAAAGCATGAAGTGTCTTATCAAAGCTCAAAACATCTGACATTTTAGAAATATATTAAATTACTGTAAGTTTAGTGTTATGTTATATGTTTTAATTCGTCTTTAATTGTTGTTATATTTAACCCCAAAGAGCAAAAGAGAATAAGAAGAAGAGAAGAGAGAGCGCCCCAAAGAAGAGAGAGAGAGAAGTAAAGGGAGTATAATAAAAACTTGGTTTTCATGGGTTACTTTTTTTTTCTATTTCGTTAAAGTTCAAAAAATTTTCTAGGTAGGCGTGTGACCTAAAATATATTAATTTGTGGCGCAAGGGGCCAAAGTATTTCGAATTACAAATTACCGGGGCTAGCCTGATATGAAATTACCATTTGGAATTTATTTAAAAAATTCGAATTACGGCAAATTAGAATTATCGGGGTTCGAATTAACTTAATGTAAAAAAGAAAAAAAACACTCCTTTTATTAAAAAAACTCAATATTTTTTAATTTTAAAAACTTGTTAAAAATCCCTTTTCCTTCATTTTTTTATTGAAATGCCTCAAATTTAAACTATCTTACTTTTTTATTTATTTATTTATTTTATTTTAATAGAGATGCGAACACGGAATACGTGTCACATCAACATTCTTACTATTTTCAAACTAAGCTAAACGCTTGTGCTATGAAAATTGGACTAACTCTCTGTCTGGAGTGAGGTTCGAACCCGCGACCTTTGGATCACTTGTATCATTTTTAATCATCATTTTTAAATATTTTGTTCCAAACTAAGTTTCCTCGAGTATTTTTGTTGGAAATTTACTTATTCTTTCTTCTTCAGATTCTTTCACGTATTCGAATGGAATATGCTAGAGGCATCTATGATCCTTCACTTGACATAGCACACATAGATTTCGCGGCTGAAAATGATACCTCTATATTTTAGGATATTGTTGTTGTAACATTTTTTACTCATAATTTACCATTAAGTATTATGGACAAGCTCTGTTACTCACTGTTTCTCTAGATATTCTCATTCTTCTTCAAGTGTCACTCTTCTATAAAAATTGAAACTAAAACTTAAAGTTCTGTATGTGTTCCAAATATGAAAAACTTCCGTTTATTTGAAGGGACTATGCTAGAGACACCTTTAGTACATTCTTATGAACTAGTTTTTTACAGCTTAATTGATTAGTCATCCCTCTGGGGACAAAATTCAGTAACTATGTTCTCGGAACATACCTACATATGAAAATATTGTCGTTTCCTCCAAAGTATTTATCAAATGATTTGGCAATGCAGTATAAAGAAAATGTCTTCAAAATTGAACTACTTTTTTATATTATGTACCTACTTATTATTTTATTTTATGCGAGTAAGAACTCGACAACTTATAGTTTAAATATTGAAAATTTTGAATGGAGAAATGTTTGGAACAGTCATGAAATTATATATTTTGTTTTTCAAAAATACATGCCAAGAAGTCATAAAAGGGGAGATTTTCAGAAAAAGGTCACTTTCACTTTCACTTTTTTTCACTTTTGGTCGCTATTTTTGAAGAATTATCCCATTGATTGCTCAACTTATAATTTCATTTCGTGTTTTTTTATTCCTTATTTCGAACGATAAAAGAATCGGTGGGTTCCAGCCGGGATCCGGGAAGAGATTTGAGAGTCGTGTAGACATTGATCAGTCTCTTTTCCCGGAGCTGATGTTGAATGCGTCCATCGAGACAAGCCGCTGTCAGTTTCGATACTTTTTCTTTCATACGTACATACATATTTCAACACGATCGGTCAGCTTTTAATGCATTCTCTGGTGATTAGTCAACGCGGTGGCTATTGGCTGCGGCCCGGGGGTACGGCCTGCCTTGCCGACAGCGCCGCTGGATAAGGCTATACCAGAGGCGCAGCAGCATATTTGTGTCGGTAAGCATGCCATGTACCCAGTTTAGTCCCCGCATAGATTACATTATCGGTATAAAAAAACATACCCGCTCGACTTTTTTCATGGGTGAAACAGCATTTGCGGAATTATCGATTTAATATGTATATAATATATAAAACATAATGTCTGTCTGTCCGTCTGTTCTCTGTGTTCTACATTATTAATGTGTAGCATCTTTACGCTCGGTGATGTTTCGGCAGATTCAACTTTGACATTACATATCGGAAGAAAATGTCAAATTCGATAAATTAGGGTTATGTTGAATTTATATTTATAATATCTCTGGATAACTTTGGATTATAATAAAACTCGACAAAAATAATGTTTAATATATATTTTATTGATTCCGACAAAAAAAAATGGTTGTAAAAGAATTTTATCCTCAATTAAGCGATTTAATAATACCCTTAGGAATTATGTGAATAAAACAGGTGTTCATTTAATATATACTTTTCATATGTAAGATGTTTTATGCTTAATACATTCACATGTATGTTTAATGGTACCTAAATATTTTTTTGATTGTTAGGGGGAGATAATTAAAGAATTTAATACACACAAAACAACAATGACTTTGAGTTGTGGTAAAATTTAATTTTGGTATGTTAAGTATATCTCTAAATCTCGTAGATCGAAAATCGCTTCTTGTATTTAATGTATTTTTTAATTTTGAAAATTTGGATTATTGATTTTTTTTGTAAATATCTATTATTCTTGGTACCTTGTACTATATATATAGTTGGGCACTTGGGTAGTCATATTTTCTTTAGAATTATTTTAATCATAATTTTTTGGATTGTTTCTAATTTCGATATAGTGGTTTTATATGCCCCTCCTTATCCAATAATACCGAACTGTAATTGGGATTGAACAAAAGCGTTATATATTATTTTTACTCCCTTTATATTAACTCGTGGCGTCTACTTACTTGACGAAAAAACTTTGGATCGATTTTTAACCCTTTTCTCGTGATCCAATCGAGCTGAAACTTTGCAAGCAGACTCGTGGCGACGATCAAGAAGATCTATCAAATTTTCGTTAAAAAAAATAAAATTTTTTGGATTTTTCAAATTTTTATTGGTTTTTTCATGCAACTTACTAAGTTGTATGAAAATATTTCAACGCGTCTGGTAGATACGGAACCTGATTATAGTATAATTTTGGATTTTTGGAAATTTGTTATTACTCCCTTTCGTAGCGTCGCTCGACCGAAGCCCAACGCGTAGGTTAAGCGCTAAACCAGTTTCCACTAGTAGGTAAATGAGAAAGGGAGTATAATAAAATCTTTTTTATGAGTTACTTTTTAAAGATTTTTTTGTGATAGGATATTTCTATGTCTCAAAAATATGTAGGCAGTTTTTTAAATTTTGTTCTCTTCACTAAGACTTTTTTTCAAAAATTTAAAGCTCGTAGTATTTTTTTAAGAAGTCAAACGTTTTGGAATCACACAGAGTACCAATAAATTTTCGTTAGTTCATACCTCTATATTTTGGTGGTCCTTGATTATCTTTCATTTATTTGATGTACGTGCTTTATAAACAGCTTTATATAAATATTCTTGCACATACTGGAAGAGCACCGTCTGCTATACTACAGTAAAATACTACTATAGCACGAAGGGCCATCAAGTGTAGTGCTTACTTTGCTGCCAAGACCCTTAGCAACAATGATATATGTTCGTTTATTTTTGTTAACACTATAAAGTGCTGTCATCTATTATTATTATAAAAAAATTATTAAATAAATCAATATGAATGTATTTCTGGTAACTACAATTTATTTATATGTATATATTGATGCACCTACAGACAAAATATCAATGTGATGTTTTGTGGGTCTGAGATGTAAAAAAATAATAATAATAAATTTAAAAAAAAAAAAATTATTACATACAAATACATTCATACTTACAAGTTATACAGAATCACAATTTGATAAATTAGAAATTTTGGAAATAAGAAAGAGTGTAAATAGTAAATTGTATGTTATAAATAATCAGGTCTTTTATGCAAATAGTTATCTTTTAAATTTATTTTCATGTTAATTAGGTACTTTATTATTATTCATT